>ML826172.1:79095-91919 GCA_009831015.1 Picea engelmannii
TCCAAGTCAGGAACATTACAGTGAGTCTGGTTGGGGCTAACCAGTCACGGATGACTTGGATCTTGGTTGGATCCACATGTACGCCATCCTGATCAATGATGTATCCCAGGTAATGGACCTTGTCCATCCTGAAGGAGCATTTTTCCAAGTTCATGTATAGCTTGTGTTGTCGCAGGGTGCTCGGAACCTGCTAAATATACTACAAGTGTTTGGCCCAAGTCTTCCTGTAAATGAGATTGTCATCTAGATAAACCACTACAAAAGTATTAGTGAATGGTCACAGGATATCATCCATCATCCTCATGAAAGTGGTTGGAGCATTTGTCAAACCAAAGGGCATGACCAACCATTCAAAAAGGCCTTCCTTTGACTTGAAGGTGGTCTTCCATACTTCTGTCTATTCTATCGAGACCTGGTGGTAGCCAGACTTCAGATCAATCTTACTGAAGTATTTGGCCCCAGTGAGTTGATCAAGGAGGTTGTCCATTCGTGGAATCGGGTACCGATTTCTAACTGTGATTTTATTCAGAGCACGTTAATCAATGCAGATTTGTCGAGTTCCATATTTCTTCTTTACTAGCACAATTGGGCTCCCACAAGGTGATGAGTTGGGACGGATGTGCCCCTTGTGGAGAATTTATTGGATCTATCACTTGATCTCCTCATTCTCTAACAAAGAGCCGCGATAGATTGGCCCATTGCGCAGCGGTGCATCGGGGGTCAGATCGATGGGGTGCTTGACCTAGCATTGCAGAGGTACCCCGATAGGTGAGGAGAAGATATTCGAGTATTCTTCCACGACCTTATCTACTTGCTTCTGTTGTGTGGAGAGGTCGTCGTAGAGACCCTGGATGTGGTTGTGATCTTTCGCTCATTCTGAGAGCAAATCATGAAGAAGACAAACTTCCTCGTCTAAGAGATGACCTTCCTACATTGCTTAGTAGAGATCAAGGAAATAGCACTAGGTGGGACTGCCTCGGGTATCCTATACAATTTCCTGTTCAAAGTAATAATAACACTACGATGCCTAGACTCATATACAACATGACATTTCCATAAATAAGGTTGGCCCAAAATAATATCACAAACTTCGAGAGGAGCAACATCACACAATACCTAGTCTTTGAAGAGCTTGATGTCGTACGACAGTCGGCATTATTGGCTGACACGGAGATCTCTTCCTTGGTGGAGCCATCCAATGGTGTAGGGTTGTGGGTGTGACGTTGTCGGCAGGGGCATCTGCTTGATGACCTATGCTGAGATGAGGTTCTTCTGGCTACCGCTATTAACGATGAAGTGTAGAGGGGTGCCTTTTACCCACATCTGTGAATGGAAGAGGCACTTTCCTTCTTCTGGCTCATCTGGTTCACCAGATGGAGCTTGGTGGTAGCAACAGTGGCACTGGGTTCCGCATCAATGATTTGTCTTCCCCTTTCTGGTTTTGAATCAGAGTCAAAACCCGCATTTGATTCAGAGGCTTTCACTTCGACCACCAGCAACTGGTTTGAGCGACAGTCAGCAGTGTTATACCAAGGGCTCTTATGGAAGTTGACCACTTCTCGGTGTCTTTTATTGTCTTTCTGATGTCCTTCTTTGCTTACAGCTTGGACTAATTGTCCTGATACTGTCCATCTTTTTTCTGTCCTTTGTTCTATGGGTTGGGGCCGCCCTTTCCTAGCTTTTGTTGTGCGAGGTTCCCAGGCCCAAATTGCTGCATCTTTTGTTTGAGCTTCTGCTCGATTTTGACAGCATATTAGTAGGTCATGCCCAAGGATGAGATGTCCGGAAATTTGATTTCGTCTGGATGTATCTATGTAGAGCACCAAGATACTTGAGCACCATATGTCACTCTGAATCTTTGATACCCAACTTGGTGCGTAAGGTATAGAAGATATTTGTGAAATCTGGCACTGCTTGGTCTCTTTCTTGCCGCAGTGTGGTCCATTTGGTATACAAGTTGTCATAACTTCCGACAGGGTAGTATTGTTCCTTAATAGCATCCCTAAAGGATTCCCAGGTGGTCATGACTATAAATAATGAGGGTTCCTCTGTTTCCTTCTACTCACAGAAAGTTTCCCACCAATCTTTGATATGGGGAACGACTTTGAGGAGCACAAAAGTAATATTTTCTCTATTCGAAAATTTATGGATAGAAAAATACCCTTCTAGTATATTCAACCACTTGTTTACAACATCTGCATCTATATGACCTTCAAATATAGGAATATCGAAGTTTATTTGTACCTTGAAGGGGGCGACACCTCCGCTCGAAGAAGATGCGTCGTCGATTGGTAGCCGCTGAAGGATTTGCGCGAAACTATCCATCATCTTGTTCCTCTGTTGCGTGAGGGCTTCCTCAAGCAACATTTTGAAAGGATCTCCTGTCCCGTCATATTTATTTTCTCTTTCCATGAGAGGTCGCTTGGGCGTGTGAGAGCTTTTGTCCTCAAGAGAAACAAGCTCGAGACCCAACTCTTTATACTCCGACCTCGTTGGGGACATGCATTAAGACGACAAGGAGCAGACCGCTCTGATACCACTGATCCAGATTTTATGAGCAGAATGAAATGACTACATATTATTAATAGGTTCTTAACACAAAATAACAAAGATACAGTAAAATTAGTTTTTTATTCAATAAGGAAATAAGTTGAAACTGTAAAATGCAGCGGAAAACAAGCTTGTTGGAATGGTGGCGACTTATCTCTGAGAAGAGATGTGACGATTGCGCTCATTCGCAAGAAGATGATTACAATGAGGCTCTGAAGGCATTTTTACAATAAACAAGAATGTCAAAAACCCTAGACATCCAAAAACCTAACCCTGGGAGATGAAGCACCAAAAGTCATGTGGGCCTCGTTTGGGTAAGTCAATACATCAACTTCCCGGGGTCGTAACTTTTGCATAAGATATTCGTTTTAGGCGCATGATAGCCTATTGGAAAGGTATCATCGAGGAGATTCATTTTGGGGGCAACATCTAAGGAAATCCATTATTTCTCCCCATTTTCCCAAAAAACGTCATTTAGGACCTCAAAACAACTCCAGAAGTTTTAGGACCCGAAAAACTGCTAAAAATAGTAAATTACCAAAATTGTCAGAAAATTGTTTTGAGCCAGTTGGAAAAGGTGGGTGGCCACCGATATCCACCTAGATCAGCCTCAAACTGGGTTTTGGGCTAGAAAGGATAACTCTCTAATATATTCAACTACTAATTGTCTAGGGTCACTTCAACAACAACTATATTATGCAAACTTCAATGCCAGATTTTAGTGATTGTGGGGTCTGTAAAATTATGTTGGAGGAACTGTGCAAACTAGAGACAACAACCCTATTATAAATATTCATACTAGGGTTGTTGATGTTTTGAGTAGCTTTGAAATATATTTTCATTGTATTTGATGAAGTCAAAACCCTAAAAGAATAATGATAAATCATATTTGTAAAGTCGACCCTATTGATCCATTACAAAAGGCAAATGCAAATTAGAAAGTGACAATTGTACAAGTCGGACTTGACTAAGTTAAAAGAGGATGGTTTATCCACTATATATATGAGGCTAGGTGCCTCACTAACAACACACAACACATGCTCTCTCAAGGACAAGTTCACTATCCTTAGAAGGAGACACAACAACAGAAGAAGGGTGTGTTCGTGGAGACTTTTGGATATCTCTTGAAGGTTCTACTTGAGATAAGTGGTGTGCTACCCTAATATAGCTAGTGTTTATGGTTTATCTTCTATATATCATATATTCTAAGATATCACTCTTGAAGGGAGATTTGTATTGACATTGTACTTGGTTGACGAATCTATATTGAAGAAATTTTGTTGGGTTTTCTTCCCCAAGAGGGTTTCCCGGGATAAATCTTGTGTATACTATGAATGTCTTTATTTTAGTGATTCTCATGCATGCAGTTATTGTTCTAATAACTAAAATTTAAACAACTCTAAATGAACTTAATTGCTTAAGAGAAATCTCAACATGGTATCAGAGCTGCCCTGAAAGAGGTTATTTTCACAGTCTAGAGGAACTTGTTGGGCAAGATAAGACCATAGAAAGACTCGCCTAAGCCTAGCACACCTTTTCCCCTAATCAATTTTGTAGTTTTGACAAGTTCTTAAAATCAGGGTTTCCTCATGAAACCCTAGTTAATGATGTCACCCACTTTATGAAGGACGTTGGTCAAGATAAATTCACTATGGAGGGCGCTTATTTCCCCTAGATCAGATGTCCAGAATTCAAAAATTCAAAAATTCAAAAATTAGGGTTTCCTCATGAAACCCTAGGTTAAGGTGTCTGAGCTTCTAAAGGATGAAGTTGGAGCAGATCTTTGAAGAAAGGAGGTCGCCTTGGCATATCGCACTCACTGGTAAGATCAAAACTCATTTTTGCAAAAAATTAATCTTTGTCATATTTTCCAAATCCCCGGGAAAAATGACTTCCAGCACTAAGCTTGATGAGAATCTTGAGGGTGTTGATGACTTTTGAGCATGGAAATATAGAGTGATGCTCATTCTAGAAGAGAATGATCTAGAAGGATTCATTGAAGAAGAAGTTCAAGAGCCAGAGGGAGATGAGGGGAGGGAAAAGCACAAGATGAACCTAGTTAAAGCAAAGATGATTATTAAATATTCTATCAAGGATCACTTTATCCCTCATGTCTCATCATTGAAGACTCCAAAGAAGATGTTTGATGCTCTATCTTGATTATATGAAGGCAAGAGTATGAACTGAAATATGACATTGAGGACACAACTCAAGAATGTGAAAATGCAGAATTCATAAACCATTCAATCCTACTTCACGGGGGTATCTCAAATCAAAGAATAGCTTGAAGCCATTGGAGATATAGTTGAAGAAGCTAATCTAGTAATGACTATATTGAATGGTCTCCCAAAGTCTTGGGAATCATTTATTCAGGGAATATGTTCCAGAAGAAAGCTAACAAATTTTAGCAGGCTATGGGAAGATTGCATTCAAGAAGCTAGATTGGCAGCAAGAGAAGAAAAGATGGGTGATGATGAAAATCAAGCACTAGCAGCACATATAAGAAAACGAAAGAGCAGAAAAGAGGTTCATCCCCATAGGAAGTCTCAAAGGTCACAAAAGACTCAAAAGGATTAGTGAGGAATATGTTTTGATACCAGGTCTTACAGGATCAATCACTCATGGATGTGACACATTGCTTGTCGATAGTGGTGCTTCTTAGCACGTGACCGATTTCAAGGATTCTCTTTCAAATATGGTTTAGAAGGACTCACCTCATAAGGTGAAGTTGGGTGATGACTATCAATATCCCATTAAAGGGGTAAGAGAAGCCTCCTACAAGTTGGATTAGTGAAAGCCTATGAAGATGAAAGATGTTTTGTATGTACCTGGTTTGAATCAAAATCTCCTTTCTATCTCAGCATTGGATGAGAAAGGAGGCCTACACAAATTAAAGGGACACTCAAATAGAACATTAGTTCACAACACAATAAATCCGAGTGAGCTATGGCATAGATGTCTTACTCACATACATTACAAAGCATTATCGATCGTGAGCAAGATGGTGACAAGTTTGCCAGAGATTCGGGTGGATCATGATGGTATATGCAAGGGATGTGCACAAGGCAAGAACATGAAGAGTTTCTTTCCAAGCAGTGATAACAAAGCCAAAGAAGTCTTGAACATCATGCACTCAAACGTGTGTGGACCGATGACAACCACTTCACTTAGCAGGTATGTATATTATGTTTCATTTATTGAGGATTTCTCACGTAAAACTTGGATTTATTTCTTGAAGGAAAAAATCAAAGTATTCAACAAGTTCAAGGAATTCAAAGCCCTTGTAGAAAATCTTTCTGAAAAGAAGATAAATATTTTAAGGTCAAATAATGGGGGGAAATTGACATCAAATGACTTCAAATCATTTTGCAGAGAAGTTTGGATTAAGAGGGATCTCTCTACTCCCTACAATCCTCAACAGAATGGTGTCGCAGAAAGAAAGAACCAAACAATAATGGAAGCGGTGAAGGCTATGATTCATGATCAAGACTTATCGATGCATATGTGAGCAGAAGCATCCAGGACTGAAGTACATGTGCAGAACATGAGTTCTCACTGTATACTTGGGAACAAGACACCAGAATAAATGTTTACAGGAGAAAAACCAGAGGTCAACAACCTAAGAATATTTGGTTGTCCAGTATATGTGCATGTTCTAAAGGATAAGAGATCGAAGTTGGATCCTTCAGGCAAGAAAGGTATATTTTTTGGATATAGTGAGACATCGAAGGCATATAGAGTCTACATCATGTTGATATTATGGTAGTTGCAGGAGGTATTAACCTCCACGTGTAACCTTTGACAAGACTAGAATATTCTGGGAAGCAAGAGAAACCTTAAAACATTGGATAATAACCCTAGAAGACAAGTTGGCTTAAGAGAACATTTAATATTGAGTTATTAGCCTCCAAAAAGAGAAGTTGGCCCAGTCAAGTGAGATAGAGCAGTATAAATAGAGGGTTCTAGAGCTCATTTTTCACTCTTACTCTTACAACTGCATAAGACTAGTGGTGCGCAAGTTTGGAGAGGGATTGCAGCTGCAGCTGCTGCAACTGGGATTTTAGCTTTTGGTTGGACTTTCTCTCAGCTATGGTTTGGACTTTCTGCTTGGTTTCTGGTTATTCTTTCTTGGTGTGCTACCCTTGGAGAAAGGTGTGCTAGCCTTGGTTGGCTATTGATATGCTACTGGAATTATTTTGTTTGTCAAAGTTAAGGTGCTCGGGGATGGCCTTTGTGCCTATGGTTGGGTGACAATATTGCTATATTGTCTATGGAAAAATGAGCACATCTCTTTAATTCTAACAGGTTATGGGCCCACACTATCTTCAGACAGTCTAACCTTAGAAGATAGATTGTGAAGTTATTTGTTAATATCATTGTGGCACTAGTTATAGATGCAACTAGTTTTTTTTTTATTACGCAGCTGCAACAAACCCTAACCCTTCTGTTCGAGCACTTATGATGAAATGTTTGACCTAATTCCTTGAAATCCTAGTGTGCCCTAGCCTAACGCACCTCTTGGTACTCTCAACTAGCAAAAGCGTTAGGTTTGAATGTTTTTTCAAAGTCAAAGTCAAAGTTTAACTGATCAAAGATGAAGGTTGACAAGTCAAAGTCAAAGGTTGACTTCTGGTCGAATTGATTTTGTGGTCAAAGTTGAAATTTTAGAGTTTCTATATTGTTCTAATCATTGAATCTTCTGATTGAGTTTCTAATCTCTTCTTTTCAAGATGGTATCTAGTTTCAGATTGGAAGACAAGTTGGACAATGCTACAAGGTTTCAAATATATGCACTTGTATATGTTATCTAAGTTATATCATCTAGCAAAACATGAGTGTGTTTGCAGGAAAAGTATGAGAGACCTTATCCAAGCTGTAATCTTGGATTCAATGCATTCAGAGGAACAAGTGCACCCTCCATAGCAGTTGAGGCTTTAGGTTCCGGGTTTGATTAAATTGTTAAGCTTCAAATTTGTGTATATCAATGGTGATAGTTGCTATGGTACAAATTGTGAAAGCAGTCTTTGAAAGATTTTATTATTGCTAGATGCAATGAATACTCAACTACATATGAATAATATTGATATAGACGCTTATTGTACTTGTTCGCAAGTTGAACTAACATCTCCTCTAGATATATATTTCATGTTTTCTCTTGTTATTCTTGTTTCGAGCATGTACCATTGTGAAATATGTTTGATGAACAATCCTTGCGGAAGATTTCATAGAACAAGTTTATAAGGATGACACAACTTCCATATGGGCAACAATTAGAACAAATAGAAACAAACTTAAAGAGACTCAGAGGAGTCAGACTCGAAGGAAATCTGGAATCAAACGGAAACCAGAACATGCTTGTGACACTTTGCAGAAAGCAAAGAGAGATGCAACAGACAGAAGCATGGACTCTCTCATATGGAGGGAGTTGATCACATAATTACAAAAGAAGAGCATGCATATTGCTCATTCAGGCATGAAGTTGGGATTAGGAGGGAACTAATCCCCAACGATATGATCTATTGAAGAATCTGTGAATACCATGAAGTATATGTCCATGTTCTTCATTGGAAGTAGCAACCATGATAAGCAACACATGTTCAGCTTAACTCTAGAAAAAGTCTTCTTCGAAAAGAAGCCTTGAATATCCTTGGTTGTCCATCTACATTTATGTTCCTATGACGGAAGGTTGGAGCCTTTAGGAAAGAAGGGCATGTAATCTATAGAAGATTCCATGGACTGCAACATTGAAAAAAAACATGAGAAAGAACATGAAGATTCCAAGAAAGAAAGAAAAATTCATAACAACTAATTGAACCAGTTTGAATCCACTAGAAGCAGTCAAGCAAAAGGAATGGAAGGGAATTGTGATGAAGAACAATGTATGTGAGAAATTGTGAAAAAGACTTGAGAATTGATAGATACAAGGCCAAACTCAGGGTTAGCGGGTTCTCTCAGAAGGAGGGAGAAGACTAAGATGATAGCTTGTTCTAGTAACTAAGCATATCTCTACCTAAGCCATTATATCTCCTGCAGTATCCATGGGTTGGAGTTTACATCAGATGAATGTAAAGATTGTTCTTCTCAATAGAGTAATTGAAGAAGAAGCATATGTAGAGAAACCTCAAGGTTTTGAGGTATACCAAAAAGAGACCCTTGTATGCAAATGGAAGAAGACCTTGTATGGATTCAAGCAAACTTGGCACAGACCCTCTCATGCACAGCAAAAGTGTGGTGAAAACTTCCTATGATAGAGGAAGTATATTGAAATGGTTCTTTAGAAGTCCAGGATGATGGATTGTAAATCCATGGAAAACTTCCATGATGACAGATCTGAATAAGTTGAGAGACTCTGATCCAGTATACCTATCTTTGTATCGACAATTGATTTCCGTGTTAATGTATTTGGAGAATACTCAGCCGGATATTTGCCTTGTGGGACGTTTGAGTTATGATATACAATTGCGTGTATTTATTGATTCAGATTGGGTAGGGAGTGCAGATGACAAAAGAAGTGCTACTTGGATATGTTTCAGTTTGAGCTTTTCCGCGATGTCATGGGATAGCAAGAAACATAAATATATTTCACTCAATATTGCAGAAGTAGAGTATATTGCAGCTTGTGATGCTTGTACAAAAGCAATGTGGCACGGTAAGTTGGTTTTTGCATTGTCTGATCAGGTGTTGAATTTGACCGTGATATATTATGATGATCAGAACTATGTGAAGCTTTCAGAGAACCCGATGTTCCATGACAAGTCGAAGCACATTGAGATCAAGCATTATATTATTTGTGATAAAGTCTAGAGGGGAGAAGTGGTTCTCCAGTATATCTCCACAAATGAGCAGATAACAAATATTTTGGTAAAGCCTATATCCAATATGAAAAGTTTGTGTACTTAAGGGACAAGTTGGGACTTGTGGAGACGACTTCCTTATTGAAAAAGGAAGTGATTACTCCCAGGTTAGGAGGGAGCAATGATATGTTATTGATTTATGGACAATCATTTTCCAGTTTGGAAAATGGTCCAGTTTGGGTAGTTCCTTTCCAGTTCGTAAAGTGGTTTGAGATTTCTGAGGGACGGTCATTTTCTAGTTCGGAAAATGGTCCAGATCAGATAGTCATTTTGGTAATGAAAATGGTCCAATAGATTTTTTATGTACCATAAACAATGATTCCCCTTATGGCTAGTGTGGAGGAATGGTCTAGGACAATCATTCTTCTTGGCAGTCACTCTGAGTAGTGGTCAAGTAGAATGGTTTGCCTCGTCGAGAAGTCATTCTTTCGAAGTTCATAGTTCTGAGAAGATTTGAAGAATGGTCCATTTTGGAGGTTGGTGCAGGACAACCATTTCCATAGGAAATGGTCCGGACAATCATTCCTAGGGAAGACTCATTCTCTCTAGGTTGCACTAGGATTAGTGTCAGAGGAATGGCCCAGTTAGGTGAATGGTCCAAGCTCAGAAATCAGGGACATTTATTCTTCTATGTTTAGCAAGAATAGTCCATATAGCCCATCGTTGATGTTTTACTTTATGAGGGTAGATACTCTTCTAGATCTCACAAATGTGAGTGGACGCATGGCCTAGATGACTCAGTTTGTATCATGATAATGTTTATGCAGGTTGATATGATATTATATGATTGTTGTGGAGATTGTATGTCTCTAGACAGTAGTTGTATGCTATTGTGGTGGATGTGATCCACTGGTAGTGACTGTGTGTCATTGGTTAGTAACGGTGTGCTACTAGGAGTGGTTGTGTACCATTGGATAATAGTTGTATACTACTATGGATAGACACAATTGTGCTCTATTGGATGGCATTATAGCAGCAATATGGTACTATCTGAGTGCCATGGAGACTACCACTAGTGTTGGAGTTGATTTACACCTAGATGGATAGTTAGTGTGCTGGTGGACAAACATTCTCTAGGTGGAGAATGGTCTAGACATAACAGATTGTTGATGGACAGGCAGTATCTCTATGGAGAATGGTCCAGGTTGACAGTTTGTTGACATATCATGCACCGGTATTTTCCTAAGGCACAAACTGTGGCTCGATTAAAAAAATGGTTCAAGACCGGTATTTTCTAAGGCATATAGGTAGAGACGAATATTTATGGTACATGTGACCTGATTAGAAAATAATCCTAGACTGACATTTCTGTTGGAATGGTCTCTGTAGCCCATGGCATAGATTTCAACATATGTTGGGACAATCATTCTTCTAGGACGTATATCCGGATTAGAAGAATGGTCCTTGTATCACTCTGTGGAGTGAGTGACTTATTCAACATCATGCTTGATTACTCGGATGGAGTATGGATTTGAGAGATGATGCATTTGATGCTATCAAATAATATTGATAGTGATGATGTTGTTGGTGAGTTGATCTACGTGATCATGAGATATTCTATGTGGCTATGATGATGCTACCGGTTGAATGGTTTGTTTATGCTCAAGACCATTTCCTTTAATACCTCCCTAGCTAGGAGGGAGTGTTGACATTATGGTAGATGTGGGAGGTATTAACCTCCACATGTAACCTTTGACAAGACTAGAATATTTCGATAAGCAAGAGAAACCCTAAAACGTTGCATAATAACCCTAGAAGACAAGTCAGCTCAAGAGAATATTTAATATTGATTTATTAGCCTCCATAAAGAGAAGTCAATCCAGTCAAGTGAGATAGAGAAGTATAAATAGAGGGCACTAGAGCTCATTTGTCACTCTTACTCTCACAACTGCATAAGATTAGTGGTGCGCAAGTTTGGAGAGGGAGTGCAGGTGTAGCAGCTGCAACTGGGATTTTGGCTTTTGGTTGGACTTTCTCTTAGTTATGGTTTGGACTTTCTCTTGGTTATGGTTTGGACTTTCTGCTTGGTTTTTGGTTATTCTTGCTTGGTGTGCTACCCTTGGATGGATATTGGTCTGCTACCAGAATTATTTTGTCTGTCAAGGTTAAGGTTCTCGGGGGTGGCCTTTGTGCCTATGGTTGGGTGACAATATTGTTATATTATCTATGTAAAAACAAGCACATCTCTTTAATTCGAACACATCCCTGGTCATAGGCAGATTGAGACTAACAGAGATGTTGCCTTCGATGAGGATGCAACATTCACTAGATCAAGGCAGAATCATACAAATGAGGTCCATGATGAGGATCCTGAAGCCCCTAGGATTGCAGATACATATACAAGTAATGACGTTTCACCATAAGAGTATGTTCTAGAAGATCATGATATGGCAGAACCACAAAGACCTGTAGATCCACCCTGAGAGATGACTACAAATAAGAAAAGACTATCTTGGGATTGAGATATTATTCAGGATGCAGAGAAGTATGGTGCTCCAGACAGATCTTTCAGATAAAGTAAGAAACCAAGACCATATTCTAGTTACATGGCATTCCTAAGTGATATCATTGATGCAGATCCTACCTGTTATGAAGAGGCTACAGAAAAGAAAGTATGGAAGGATGTCATGATTGAGGAGTACCAATCCATTATGAAGAATGATGTTTGGGATGTGGTTTCGAGACCGAAAGAGAAGTTAGTGGTGAGTTTAAAATGTATCTACAAGACAAAGCATTTAGTAGATGGCAGTGTCAAGAAGTATAAAGCAAGATTTGTGGCTTGTGGTTTCTCCCATAAAGAAGGAATATATTATGAGGAGACACTTGCTCATGTGGCGAGATACACTTCGATTAAAGTTATACTCGCGACAACTACGATAATGAAATGGAAGGTTAAAGAAATCCTTGTATGGATTGAAGTAAGCACCCAGGGCATGGTACGATAGAATTGATAGTTTTCTGATGAGCTTAGGCTTTACTAAGAGTAAAGCAGATTCCAACCTTTACTATAAGGTTGTGGATGGTGGACCAATGATATTGTTGTTATATGTGGATGACTTGTTTCTAACAGGGGACGAGAAGCTCATGTTGAGTGTAAGAGGAAGCTCAAGAGTCCCAGATGAAAGACCTGGGTATGATGCATTACTTCTTAGGTCTAGAGGTATGGCAGAAACCAGATGATATTTTCCTTAACCAAGGAAAATATGTTGTAGAAATCTTGAAAAGATTCGAAATGATGGATTTTAAATCCATGACTCCACCAATAGTGACGAACTTGAAGTTATTAAGTGATACATATTCAGAGACAATGGATGCCACCATGTATAGACAAATGATTGGTTTGTTGATGTACTTGACAAACACAAGGCCAGATATATGCTTTACGATGAACACATTGAGTCAGTATATGGTTGAACCTAG
>ML826173.1:51054-66651 GCA_009831015.1 Picea engelmannii
TGTGGACCCTAGTCCTGTTAGGAGGGGTGGAGGCATTTCCCACCGTGTATCCTCCATTGTAGGGTGTGGACCCTAGTTATGATTAGGAGGGGTGGAGGCATTTCCCACCGTGTATCCTCTGAAACCTAAAGTCATGGGAGGACAGTGTTAGTTCACGCTCCCCAAGACATGTGATGATGACTGTCAGATGCCTGCTAGGGAAGCTTGGTTGAGATAGCGACACTTCCACTTACAGGTTCTATTTGGAGTTAGGTAAATATAGTTGACGCTCCAAGATAGTCTAGCAGAGGAAGGATAGGAATGGAGATGGAAGAAGGTTAGGGAGGAAGGATGAGTAGTAATAGTTGAGAAAGTATGGAGATCTGGCTTGTGATGGAAGTTAATGTTTTTCCTTCAAAAAAGAAAAAAAAAATGAATATTCATTATTATGTAACTAAACCAAAGTTGTTTAAAATAAAATTGTTGAACTAGATAATAGTAATTAAAGGGTTTCTCAAACAATTGATTGGTTTGTTGTCTTTTATAAAAGACTAGTCTTGCTGACTGGATTGGATGTGTACATAAAATACTAAAGGATGACAGTTTGATTATTAGTACATGTACGATAATTGTATGTACTAGATAGACATGCAATTCTTGTCAATATACACTAGTATGTATGAGTTTTCTTGACTTACTTACTAATAATGTCGGTTTCTTATTATGAATGTGTGAACCATGTTTCTTGTCCTTTGTACCATAAGATACCTTAACTTTAGGACGAAGTTTCCTGAAGGGTGGGTGTATGTAACGAACCTACTTAAATAGGTGTATATGATAATTAATTATAATTAATTTAATAATATAATTGTCCTAAAAGATTAGCTAAACCTTAATTATTTCTTAAAATAACATTTACTAATTAATTATTATTAATTAGTTATTCATGAGTTTCAATGATTAATTTAAGTATTAATTCATTCATTAATAAATAAAGTAAAGAAATAAAAGGAGGATAATAAACTATATTGATAAATTAAGTTACGTATCCAACAAGAGATAACATATTAAATACATGAGGATAAAATAATAAAGGGGGGGATAAGGGGCATTAATGGAGGGAGGATAAGAAGGTAATAAATGGGTTAGGTAGGGAGGAAATGAGGCGAGGGGAAGTCAGTGAAGGAGGGATAAGGAAGGGAAGGAGGTGGACGGGAGGTTTTACTTTTATTTTCTATGGGAGGTTGGGGAATGAATTTTGGGGGGGGAGCTATGGACTTGCAGAGAGAGGTGAAGTTTTGGGAGGGGCATTGTATCAGTGCACCAGGGTTTTGGGCACGGGGGCCAGGATATCCGTTGATATCCTGGAGCTAGGGAGTTACCTAGTTGGCAGGGAGGAACTAGGTTTTGGGCAGTGTTTTGCAGAAGTGGTCAAGGAGGCAAGCGACGGACAAATGGAGGTTATTAGCATCAGGTTCAGGTATTTCAAATTTTGCAATTGTTTTTAATCAGTTACTAAATTTATTATTCATTGTTAAATTTACATGCGTACGTGTTAAAATATTTTGGAATTATTGAACTTTCATAAACTTAGTAGAAATTACTGTCTTGTTGTAGAATTACTAGATGTTAAATTATTTTCGGCCATTACATCCAACACATGTTGTTTCTTTCAAGCCAAAAAAATTTGAATAGGCTACTTAGTTGTCCTTTTCAAAGGCAACTCGTACCTCTAGCGCTCCTTTGCTTCCTGCTGCATCTTGAATGCTAGCGTCTCCATCTTGGTTGTATTTCACTGACCTCCTTGTCTATCTCTGCCTTTCTTTTTTGTGGGTAGACTTCTCCTCGACCTTGCTCTTGACTTCCAACGACCATCTTAATTCACTTGCAAACCTCCATGTTGTTTATCATCTACTGCACACCTTTCAACAGTCTTCACAGAGTATCGCACATTGTCTCCTTCCTCTCGCTTTAGAGAAAAATCCCCTTTGATACAACTCTTGGCGTAGACCCCACCCCCTTCTCCTCCAGGGTTTTGACGACCTCCCAGTGTAGGATCATTCCCAACATCTGAGTCAGATTGACTCTTCGTCTCCTTGTTGGAATCCAAAAAAATCTACCACATGTCCTTCTTCCTTCGAAGTGCGGGTCTTCTTAACCCTTTGAAGAAATTTGGTGGTGACACTTAGCTCTCTATGCCAGGCCCTTTCTATCATGTTTCCTCGAGCTGTGTCCCTGGGCTCAATCACACAAATAGATTTGGGATTTGGGCTTTGGCTCTTTCCACGACAACCAATTCTTGCGTTCCTGAACTCTGAATTGATGAACTCAACGTGCGAGGATCAATGGTCCTTGTTCCTCCTTCCAATCGATTGCTGTGATATCGTAGGACTCCGTACTTCTAGAGTCTCTCGATATCCTTCTTCAATATCTCTCATAGTGCTATTCCTTTGAAATGTGTGGATCGCTTCCATGCATCCCCTGCATATCCAACAGTTTGGATTTTAAACCACTCTTCGCAGCTTCATGAAGATCTTTGTTTTCATTTGGAAAACCTCCCAAAGTTCCAACTCTTGGATCTACCAATATTCTGCCACCTATCTCCTCTTGACGATGGATGATTTCACTTTCTTCGGGACTTTGGCAAGTCCTCGACCTTCTTGCACACTTAGTGCAATTTCTTCTCAAGACTTCAACTATTCTCAATCTTCTTCTTCACTCCTTGTATAGTTATGCACAATTTCCCCTGCAACTTTTCTCAGCTTGAAAACCTCTAAGATTCCCAATTCCTCTTCATCCTTCGGTGGACTTTCTCGTGCCCTCCTAGGAACTTGACGCCCTTCCTCCAAACTAATCTAGTGTTTTATAATCACCATTAAAACACTTGTCTAATKGGAAGATTACAATGATGGAAATCTGATCTGAATCGGATATAGATCCCTCCTACCATCAACCACTTAATGGTGACCTTATCTCCATMTTGTGTGAAGGCTCAATTTTACACTTCCAATTTGTCAACATTAATTTCCTTGATCACGCTTGAGATTTTCGAAGGAAAAATGAGAGGGTGGTACCTCTCCCTTCCTTGAATAGGCACCACTCATGATARTCAGCTGGTGCATGCTGAGGTAGAGCGATGCTCCTTTATCATACTCCAAGGCTATGAAAATTCATGATATCCTGCTCATGATCTTCCTAGCTCTAGTGAAATCCTCCTCGATACCAAACTTTCTCTTAGAGCTATCCTTATGATCCTCTTTGCTCCTCTTGTTGTTGTTGTATCTTCCCTGTTTCTCATTCAGGTTCCTTTCTGCCCAACTTCTCCTTACTGACTACTTATTATGCTGACCTCAACATCAACCTCCGTATCTCCTCTATAACTTCTTACAACTACTTCATCAGCTGGTCCAGCTTGTGGAGTCTGCTCGGCTGCAACTCTCCATCCCACTCCATGGGTCGGTTATCTTAATATCCCATGCTTATTTGATCCCTTGTGATTTTGAGTGGCCACTCTGTTGCAGACTCCAATTCCACAGTCTTTCCATTGAACTGTTGTTCAAGTACTTCTTCTGAAAGACTAACTCTTGTCAGTTCTTTGGTTGTTTCTATTCTATCTTTCTCCACCTGCAACTTGTCCTGGTATGTCTTCTCTCACATGGCTATCTCATGGCATCCACCTTCTAGTTCCAGACTGTCCAACCAATCCTCTATTTCCTTTAACTCCTTCTCCCATTGAGTGAGTAACTCAACTGGGTGCTCCTCTTCTATTAGCACAGACTTCAGTATCTATTGCTCCTCCTTCACGATAGTCTCAACTTGTTGTCCTTCTGTTTCATCTGCAACATATGTGCTATAATATCCTTGGATTCTTGGTAGGAATATCTCGACTCCTCCAATGACCAGAACACACCTATGATCCTTCTCCTTTGTGATGAAAGTTTCCAACTTGTCATCATATTCATTCACGCGGCTTGCAGGTCCACATGAATCTACATATGGATGAGTCCTTTCCTCCTCCTCTCCATCTGTCAACACCTCCCGCTGACATGAACTCTCAACTAAGCTCATCTCTTCTCCCTTGCCAACCTAGAAATTTAGGATGTCTCCTCTGCCCTCTTGGCAGTTTACGAGATCAACTGGTCTCTTCGCATTACCCACCTAGAAACCTACTCCCATATCTCTTTCCCTCTCCATTGGGGTTTTCAACGTATCTCAACCACCTCTCCAACACCTATTGTTTCTTTCAGGCCAACAACATTTGAACATGCCACTTAGCTTTCCCTTTCAAAGGCCACTCGTACCTACAACACACCTTTTCTTCCTACTGCATATTGAATGTTAGCGTCTCCATATTGGCTCAGATTTCACTGAGATCCTTTGTCTATATTGGCTCAGAATTCTCCTTGAACACGCTCCTAACTTCCAACGACCATCTTGCTTCACTTGCAGCCCTCCTGGTTGTTTATCATATGTTGCACACCTTGCACGAGTCTTCATAGAGTATCGCACTTTGTCCCCTTCCTCTCGCCTGAGAGAAAAATCCACTCTGATACCACTCTTGGTGCCAACTCCACACCCTTCTCCTCTAGGGCTATGACGACCTCTCGTTCTAGGATCATTCTCAACACCTGAGTCGGATTGACTCTCGACTCCCTACTAGAACCCGAAAAACTCTACCACATGTCCTTCTTCCTCCGAAGTATGGGTCCTCTTAACCCTTCAAAGAAATCTAGCAGGGGCACTTAGCTCTTTGTGCTAAGCACTTTCTATCATGCATCCTCAGGATATGTCTCGGGGCTCAATCACATGAAGCACTTCGGGCTTCAGGATTTAGATATTTCCACGACAACCAATTCTTGTGTTCCCAAACTTTGAATCGGTGAACTAAATGCATGAGGATCAATGGTCCTCATTCCTCCTTCAAATCGACGACTTTGATATCTTCAGACTACGTCCTTCGGGAGTCTCTTGATGTCCTTCTACGATATCTCCTGGAGTGATATTCCTCTGAAATGCATGGATCTTTTCCACGTGTCTCCTCCAGATCCAACGAACTAGATTTTAAACCACTCTTCATGGCTTCATGAAGATATTTGTTTGATCTTGGAAAACCTCCTAGAGTTCGAACTCCCAAATCTCCCAATCTTTTTCCACCTGTCTCCTCCCGACAATGGACAAATTCACTGTCTTCGAGAATTCAAAAATTCCTCGACCTTCTTGCACACTTAGCGCAATTTCCTTTCGAGACATCTACTATTCTCGAGCTTCTTTTGCAATCCTTCCAGATTTCTATGCAATTTCCCCTACGAATTTTCTTGTCTTGAAAACCTCCAAGGTTACCATATCCTTTGTATCCTTCAGTGGAATTTCTCGTGCCCTTATGGAAACTTGAATCCCTTCACCCTGAGCTTGTAAGATGAACTTATAGTCTCCTTGGTGCACTCCTTTCACTTGACTAAGCCTTTTGATGAATTCTCCCTTAGACTTCCTCAAATTATTAAGGTATCTCCTTTACTTTGTCGATGCACTCTTGCAAAGACTTCCTTCCTCAGAGTGTTCAACAACCCTAGGATTCTCTTAAGGATTCCAACACTTCAGAATATGTTGATCGAGTACTCCCTCATACTTTCTCTATGACCTCTTGGAAAATTCTTACAGAGTGTTTAGTAACTTTGCGTTTTGCTTCCTCCTACAAAAAATTTCTTTCCAAGGTACCCAACCACCTTAAAATTTTCTCCTAAGTCTGTGAATTATCCTAGTGTGCCCTCCTGGTAGCTTATCTTCTGACTTGACTAAGTTCAGATACGCACTCCTTGTGTAGGCTCATAGAGTCTCAACTCTTTGTCACGCACTCCTTTCACTTAGCCTTGATAACCAGACTTAATCCAACACAATCACAGATATAAATTTATTCCTCTATCCCTGCAGATGATTTATAACACACATCTATAACTCAAATGCATATGAATGACAGTCATAGAAAAACATCCATTACACAGAAATTAATAAATAGAAAAAAATGTTCCTTTCTATTAATGGTGGAATGTCCATTACAACATATGATTCTGGAATACCACTAAGTCTCGACTCTCAATTCTTCTATCCATCTATCTGTTACACCCGATGCCTACTCTACTAGCAACAATACAAGAGTTTATATAAGAGCAGCCTGACGACCTTCCCTCCAAACTAATATGTTGGTGTCTAAGAACCATTCAAACACATGTTTAATGGGAAGATTACAATGATGTAAATCTGATCTGAATCGGATACAGATCCCTCCTACCATCAACTACTTAATGGAGACCTTATCTCTAGCTTGTGCGAAGGCACAATTTGGCTCTTCCAACCTGTCAGCAATAATTCCCTTGATCACGCTTGATATTTTTGAAGGAAAAATGAGAGGGAGGTGCCTCTCCCTTTCTTGAATGCACACCACTCATGATAATTAGCTGGCATGTGTTGAGGTAGATCGATGCTCCTAAATCACATAGGGTATTTCATCCCACAATTTTCTAATTTTTGTTAATGAACTAAGATTGCAATCTAATCTGGGTAGTTGGATTAGGGTTTTTTGGATGTCATAGGATCATGAGGATTCCTTCCCTTCAATGAGGAGTTCTTCATCACTAACCTGGAGGAAACAAGGATATTATATGTACAACCAAGATAACTTTTCCCCTCCTAAAGGAACATGCATATTTTAGAGGCACGGGTGGAAACATTTTGTAACATATACCAAGTATTTGAATCCATATTGGAAGAAAATTTATATATAAGTAAATTCTGTTCCTTAGTAGGGGAATTGGATCACAGTCCCGTCATAATGAAAATAGATTCCCTCCTTTACAAATCCTCTATCTCTTTCAAACTCAACTGGTATTATACGGAAGGGAACTCTTTTTGGGATATGATTCAAAAGTGTTGGATACCATTTTTTTCCTTCCTCTGAAGAATTCCCTTCTCTACAATTTCATTGAAACATTAAAAGAGTAAATCCTCCTGGTATATCTTGGTATAAAGAGAAACAAAAGAGGGATGATAGAGTTCTAGAGGACTTCGAGACAAATATAAAAATTATTACCAAGGTGAGGGATAGGGATTTTTATCACTTTTCTAAAAGAATGAAATAAGATGCTTGGAGGAAAATAGGAGGAAGATTCTTCTAGACAAGGGAAAGGAATGGAGGATGAAAATTCAACTTCAATCGGGAGATGAAAATACAAAGTTCTTGCACCAATATGAAAACAATAATAAGTCAATAAATATTGTTTGGGGAATTTATAGGATGAACGGGACTAGAGCCACCTCTTTCTCTGACCTCTCTAAACAAGAAATATACCACTTTCACCTTCTATTGAAGGAAGATTTAAGAGAAAACATAGATATTATTCTAAATGTCACCAATCACTTCCCTCTTTTCATTGATAAATAGGAAAGAAGACATCTCATGGATGAAATCACCAAAGGGGAACTACTTATCATCCTACATAGTTGTTGGATTACTTGCGGGGGGGGGGTGAAACAATAATAGATCAATATAATTCTTTTAACCATAAAATGAAAGTGTTATATCAATGTAGATTTATCATCCAATAGTTGCAAAGTAAATAAACAATACACAAATGAGAAATCATACACATACATAGTACACCAATGTTTTTACGTCGAAACCCAAAGCGGGAAAAAACCATAGATTTATTTTTCTTATATCTCTTTAAGAATTACATTCATTGGAAGCACGAACTTCCTTTGTTTTCCAGCTACAACTGGAAGGAGGCTCCAACCCTCTTGTTTCTTAGGCTACAGCCTCATGGAAGCTCTAACTCCCCAATTTCCTAGATAAAACAAGAAGGAGGCTACAACCCCCTATGTTCTCCGGCTACAACCAGAAGGTGTCTACAAACACCTATCCTTGCCCCGTCCAAATGCCCTAAAATAGAAATGCCAAATGTAGACAAGATATGAGTGTCACTGAATCAACCACTACCACTATCAACCTGTCACTATCAACCTATACCAATAACCTGTAAAAGCCTGTACCAATCAACCTACACCAAACAACCTATACCCTAAACAAGTGCATCAACCATGAACCAACCTGTACCTCAACCTGTACCATGAACAAGTACATCAACCATGCACCAAACCTATACGAATAACCTGGCACAACAACATGTCCAAACAACCTATCACAAAAACTTGTCTCATCAATATTATCAGCCAAACCATATATACTCACCAAGATCAATCACCAATACAATTCTCAAATATGTGCATCAACCAAGCATAACACAACAACTCATAGTCATCACCAACATCAATATGTTCTTCTAATAATATACCAATACAAGTATGCTACATCATCCATAAACCATGTGTCAAAAAAAAAACTAACAAGTGCCTCCAACCATGTACCAATCATGTATCAAATACTCATCAACTATGACTCATCAAGATGTACCGACATCATCAACTATACACCTCGTGTATGTGCCAACTCATTAACTACTTGTCTCAACCATGTACCCAGTATGTACCTCAACCAAAATCCCTCATCAATTTCATCATCCAAATATTATTTGTATATTTTTAATAGACCTAGTGTATATGAACACATACCTACAAACCTTCCTTAACTTTAACAACAAGAGACTAGCATTTTCGTCAAACTTTACTTTAGTATGAAATTACTAGTTTTGGATTAGTCAACAACCCTAACTTGAAATATCATAACTATGTACCTGTAATGCATAAATATTTGAAAATAGTACATAATGTTATTCAATGTGTTTTATGCAATTTCTCCAGGTCTCACTACTTGGAACCTCTCATAAAAGGAGTTATAGAAAAAATGGCATACCTTGTTGAATTTTGTCTTATTCTAGACAACGAACTTGTAGAGAGTACCCCGCACAGAATATTTTTTGTATGGATATGAAAATTGTACCTAGAATACTACAGAATGTACTCTAACCAACACATTTTTTCTCACTGAATTTGTATCTGTTATAAATAAGTTATGACGTTTTTCCCCCAAACGCCTGTTTTAGACTAGTTTTAGGACTAGCCACAAACCCTAATTTCCACGGAGTGTATCTCCAAAAATAAGACGACCCACAAGATGAAACTTGTAACACATCTACTTGGATATTTTTGCTCAATGTCCTCCCAATTTCACGGTCCGAATCATTCTAGAAAAAAAGTTATTGCAAAAATGGTGAGATGACCTGTACATAACATACCTTATACAACATCATCAAAAGAATTTATCCTCCCTTGAATTTCTTCTTTCTTTATTTCATCCTCCCTCTAAAATTTGGCTTAGATATCCTTTGGTTACCTTATTCACTTGTAGATATTCAATATTCTCAAGTGTAATTAAAATGAGAGAGCCTTGCCTCTTATTTATACTTTCATGTAGGTTCCTCAAGGGGTTACCTTTTAACCATCTTAACCCACTTTCCTTATTTTAGGGTTAACCAACTTCTAACCACTTGTACAATTATTAATTTATCCATTAAATTTATTATTTAAATAATTTATTTTGTATCCACTTTGACTTATAGTACACTCATCACTTTACATTACCTCAAGAGGTTACCTTCTAACCATCTTAAACCACTTTCCTTATTTTAGGGCTAACCCACTTCTAACCACTTGTCAACTTAGTAATTTCTCCATTAAATTTATTATTTAAATAATTTATTTTGTATTCAATTTGAATTATAGTTCACTCTTCACTTCACTTTATTATTTACCTTCTAAAATCTCTTAAACCACTTTGACTACTTTGACCTTTTGGGGCTTTTAGATGACTCATGAGGGTTATCCAACTTCACATGCCCATAACTCTCTAATCGTGAGGAGTTATGTGACGTTCCACATACCAATGGAAATGAAATGACATGTAATATCCATATGGAATCTTTGTTCTTGCAAATATATTAAAACTCATACCATTATCCATCAAACAAACTTGGGTCCATTACCCAAACCTTTCTCCAACTTCACATGGCCTTAACTCTCTAACCATGAGGAGTTATGTGACATTCCACATACCACTAGAAATAGAATGATATGTACTACCCATATACAATAGTATTACCTTAAAATATATTAAAAGTCACACCATTATACATCAAACAAACCTAGTTTCATTACCCAAACCTTTGTGCTACCAGAATTCACTATCAGACTTTCTCGAAGGGTTGAAATCAATCATTAAGGGTTGCATAAATATACAATATCACTCTCCAATGGTTCAAATAAATATACAATATCAATCTCCAATGGTTGACATCAATGACAACCAACAATCTATACCAACTATCCATCAACCTAGGCCAACTATCTAACAATATCCCCCTTTGGCATTGATGGAAACACTTAGTCATGATAGAATTCATTATTATACTCATCAATGTTTATATATATCCCCCTTTGAGATCAATGGAAAAGGGTATCTCCCTTTTGGGCTGCTCCCCCTAACTGAACTCTCCTTGGGCTATGCCCCCTGTCTACATGCCTCTGTCCTCTCTCTCCAAGAATTTTTATCTTGCATCCGATAAATCTCTCCCCCTTTGTCATCAATGGCAAAGGTATCTTTCCATCCAGGACTTCTCCCCCTAACTGAACTGTCCTTGGGGATACTCCCCCTCACTAAAATCTTCCTGAAACTAATCCCCCAACCTGAACTTTCCACTTTATGGTGCTTCCTCGTGTAAATATAAGACATATAAGCATTCAAAATCATTCATTTTGGAGTATAAATTAATCTGAGTCTTTGGTGAAAATACTCAAAGGCTTCCCTTGGAAGTGGTTTTGTAAAGATGTCTACCACTTGTTATTTTTTTCCCACATATTCAAATTTGATTTTCTTATCTACAACCTATTCCTGTAGAAACTAATACTTTATTGGCATGTGATTATTCTTGGAGTGCATCATCATGTTATTTGAGATATTGATGGTGCTTGTATTATCACAATAGATTGGAATGGGCTCATCATACTCAACCTGTATATCTAAGTAGAATATTGCTCCACTAGTGCTTAGTCAGTCATCAGTGAAACCTACCCAATATGCATCTTTGTACGAAATAAGTGATAAATCCTTTCCTTTTGGATACCATAATCCAAACTCTTATGTTCCTTTGAAATATCTGAAAATCCTCTTTACTACTAAGACATGCGATTCCTTTGGCGATGCTTGAAATCATTCCAACTTTCCAACTGCCTACATTACATCTAGTCTAGATGTTGTCACATATAGTAAACTATCAATCATTAACCTGTATTTCCTTTGTTCTATAGAATTTGAATCATCTTTTCTCAACTTGCAACTGGTTTGCATAGGAGTGGTAATTGGTTTGCAATCCTCCATTTAGAACCTCTTTAGCATTTCTCTAATATATTTAGTTTGAGAAATAAAAATTCATTAGTTTCTTTGACATATTTGAAGACCGAGAAAGAAGGATATTTCTCCAAGTAATGACATTTCAAATTCATTTTGCATGTCCTTTGCAAATTTCTGACTTAACCTGTCATTAGTACTTCCAAAAACAATATCATCAACATAAATTTCAATTAATAAAATACTAACTTGAGTTACCTTGATGTAGAGGTTGTTGCCTGCGCTTCCTTTCCATAGTTCGTAGGGATTTTTGTCATTGTTGTTTCTAAGAATTACTCTATTTTGAATGTGAACTGTTGTATGCACTGCATGTGTCCAAAAAATATATGTCAATTTGGAATCCATTAGCATTGTTCGAGCCATTTGTCTAATTTTCAACCATTATGAGAATGTTCCTTTGTCTCTGAACCACTCTTTGAAACAATATATGAATCCATGTTCTTGTCCAGACTGTCCAAGACTCTACTTGCACAACTATCCATAACGTTGACCCATTTATCACTATAATATCATGAAGTCTTGATTAATCCATAAAATTGTACTTCTGCTAACTGAATGCTTTGGATCTGTCTTAGAAAACTCTCCAAGCTACTCGAAGGATGGTTCTTTGTTCTATCACAACTATTGCATAGACTCCCCCTGTCTAATATTCATATTACATGGCAGTCTCTAAGCTGGATGTCTTAGAACAATTCCTGCTTTGATGTGTATTCATCATCATCTTCATTGGTAGATTCATCATCTCTCTGAGCTATGATTTCTTTGTTTATTTCTGTGGATTCATCTTTCACTACAATGCCTAAAATTACAATCTCTTGAACCTGTTCCTTATTTACCTATGATTCTTTTCTTTCAGTTGTTTTCCAAACCTTTCTATATCTAACATCTTTCTTTTTCTCTGTAGAGTTTTCTTTATCTCATTTTATTTCCAATCTTGCAATCTCTGGTACCTGGTCTTTGTTCACCTTTTCTTCATGTTTTATTATCCATACTTTATTATATCTAATATTAGTGTTCTCTTTCATGGAAGTATCAATCATGATTCTACAATCACTAGCTATGTGTCCATAGTTATGATATTTGTAACATTCAATGTTACATGGGGCCACATATGCAGCTCTTGCTTAAACATTTCTTTATAATCCCTGCAATATGCAACCTTATGTCCAAAATTACTACAATAAAAACAATGACCATAAAATAAATTTGCATACCTAGGAGGGAATGATCTTCTTTGTGGTGTAGTCCTTCTGAATTTTTGCCTTGACTGATCATGATCATGATTAAAATTATTTGTGGATTGAACATGAATGGTATTCTTGAAGATGTATCTTGAATAGTTTTCTTAGATTCTGCTTGACCATGATTCCTTCCTTTGAGTACTTCTGCATAACTCTTTCTATTTTCTTCATTCTTCTTTTCTAGAAACCTTGTGTGATTCTCTTCATTCTCTATAACTGATTTGGATGTTTCTATCTCTTCAACGTTCTTGTTGAGCTTGGCGATTTTACTTCTCAATGTGACAACTTCTTCTCCAAGATTCTCAACCTCTTCTTCTTTCTTTAATATCTGAGACTTCATGACTTCTTCTTTTCTCTTCGCTTCTTGAAGATGAAGTTTTAATGTGATTATTTCTTCTTCAAGTACTTTCTCTTCTTCACCAAAATATGACTCAAGATTGTTTAGATCGTTATTTCTTTCTTTAAGATGATCTGTCAATATATTCTCTCTCATTTCTACTTCTTCCTTCTGTGCTGCTATGTTGGCTTCAAAACATTGCTTTCGATATTCAAAATTTTCTTCGATCTTTCTAGATTCTTCTAGATGAGTTCTTAATTTCTCGATGACTTGTTGGGATTCTTAAAAAATGTGAACACTTTCCTTTTGTTTCATCAATTCTTTCTTTAGTGACTTGTTTTCTTCTCTTAGTTCATCTAAAGCACAAATCAATTTTGCCTCATAATTGTCTTCTTTTTAAATTTGTTTTTTTGTCTCATTTCCTTCATGGCATTCTATTTCAAGATGTTTGTGTTTTTCAAAATTAAAGAAAAAAAACATACCTATTTCGATTATGTACTCTTCATATTCTGAATCTGTTTGACATGGTGAACATATTTCTTCTTGATTTGTACCTGCATATTCTTTGGTATTTTTTGAATCTGTGATGGCTGAATAATATATGTCATGTAAATTATCCCAAAGTTCTTTGGATAATGAAAATTTACCAACCTTTTCTCTTACCGAATTAGGTAATCCTTCCTAGATGAAATTTGTTTCTATTTTGTTATTATTCTTCAATTCCTTCTTGGCTGTAGTCTTTGCCCTTTTTGAACTATCATATCCTGTAACAACTGATAGCCAAATATAATACCCTTGTTCCTGTAAAAATAATTTTGTCCTTCCACTCCATAATTCATACTTTAAACCATTCTGACCATTAAACAATGGTACTCCATTATTAGAATAATCCATGATATCCTTCTAGTGGTTAAATTGTTTCATGAAGGAACTAGCTCTAAAACCAATTTTTGGATTACTAAGAGGGGGTGAATCAGTAATAGAGAAATATAATCTTTTTAAACATAAAATGAAAGTGTTGTATCAATGTAGCTTTATCATCCAATAGTTGTAGAGTAAATTAAAAATGAACAAATGAGCAATCATACACATACATAGTAAATCGGTGTTTTTATGTGGAAACCCAAAGTGGGAGGAAACCATAGAATGATTTTTCTTATATGTATTTAAGAATTACATTCATTGGAAGCACCAACTTCCTTTGTTTTCCAGTTGCAACTGGAAGGAGGCTCCAACCCCCTAGTTTCTCAGGCCACAACCTAAGGGAAGCTCAACCTGTACCATGTTCTCTCGATACAACCGAAAGGTGGCTACAACCACCTATCCTTGCCTTTTCCAACCGCCCTGAAATATACACTACTACTTATTGAAAATTTTGCGACGACCACTAGCGACAAAAGTACTCTTTCGTCGCAACATGCAAGAGAAAATATTCGGGTTTTTTAAATCCACCCTATATTCATTGCAATATTGACGCATGTAGTTTGGCCAAATTATTATGGTCAATGTTCATTGCAAGAGCGATGACTATACTTTGTCCGTCACAAGAGCAACATATTACTGAACCCTAAAATTGACCGTTAAAAATGACCTTAAATAAATAGGTAAATAAATAAATATTTTTAGGTCACGTTCATCGCAATTGCGACGATAGTGACCTAAAATTGCACTATAAATATTTAACGATTCAAATATGTTGCAACAATCTTTCTATAACAATGACGGTTTCGAAAGGGTATTTTTGTGCAGAAGAATGTCGCAAAATTTTATTAGAGGTGGAGAAAAAAGTAAAGCGGGTGAAAAGGGTGATGGTAGATGTTATTTCCCTTGTAAAAAATGTTGCCTCAGACATCCCATAAGAATTTCAATAGCAACAACTACAAAACACTGTAGGAAATATGGTCACATTGATGGCAGATCAAATGAATATTGTCCCGTGGTAATTAGATATATATTCATTATCTTTTTTTATTTTGTCGATTTTATATAAAATTATATATATGTGTATATATTGTTTGAATGTTTGTTATAGTATACACTAATTTTTCATGATTGTTTGTAATTATAAAGTTAGAGTTGCTCTCTAATTTTCCGCAGAATATTGCACCAAGTATTAGTAGAAATGATGTTGTACAAGCTTAGGAACATCATCATGACCAAGCAAATGAGGATCTCATGGAAGAAGATGATGGGACAAATCAAGTTAATGATCTCATGGAAGAAGATGATGGGACAAATCAAATGATCCAAGATATTTTTTCGCAGCCAGATGAGGATGGGGAAAATGCTGGTATTTATGATGAACCTTTATTAGAAAAGGCAAATAAATGACTTTATGAAGGATCAAGAGCAAATCTTCTCTCTGCTACATTGTTACTAGTGAACTTAAAGGTTATGAATAATTTTTCGAACACTTGTATGACATAGATACTAAGGTATGTAATATGTTTCATCTCATACTATACATAAATGTTGATTTTTTTTTATTTGTTTTTAGTGTTAATTAATGTGTAAAATAAGAATACAATTTTTACGATTAATATTCTTACATTAACTAGTTGTTTGTTATGTTGTAGATTGTTAGGTGAATTTTTGTTACCATCGTCAAATATTTTACCTCGCACATA
>ML826173.1:74270-105597 GCA_009831015.1 Picea engelmannii
TCATTGAATTTTACATTTACCAGTGGTAACATTGGTCAAGCCGTGTGATGGGTAATTTTCCTTCTCATCATTCACTTGAGTGGATTCTTCCCTTTGGGTTTAGTTATTAGTTTTGATTCTATATTATAGAAACAAAAAAATTATATTATCCATATTCCAATGCTACAATGATACACTATCAAATTTTTATTATCTCTAAGAAATCCTTTAGTTATACTACCCTTTCCCTTTGCACTCATATAGTTCATCTTGCCTGCTTCTAGGGGATTCACTAGAAAAAGCCAACTCCTCATTCACTATTGCAACTTATTAAATCAATAATTATTCAATATTCTTATGTTTTTTAATGCAAATGTGTTGGCTCACTAATCATCAATGATATTTCTCCTTCTTGGTGGTCACAATTTTGGTTTCTCTAATTATTTTTGTCTCCATCATAATGATTATTCTATAATCACCATCTAATATTATTAAATTGGCTAGAGTGAGATCTTCTATTTCCATATGAAATTGAAATCATTAATAGTCCAATTGATAATGTTGCAGTGATCCTTGGAATCTATTGAATGAATTCAATATGAAATGTTCATTGATCACCTTGTTGAAGCGATTGATGGATTTTATTGTCAACCAATAACTCTAGTGGCCTCAATTTTGATTTCTCTAACTTTCCCCATGTATCCTTCATCATATTTTTTACTATGGAACCATCATCCAATAACATATTGGTTAGAGAGCAATCTCCTATTTCCATATGTATTTTTGTGCTCCATCCTTGTCTAAGATCATAATGTTTGTAATCTATACTCCGTGTTTCATCGTATCAATAAATTTTTGGAATTGATGTCATTAATAGTCTAATTGATTGTCATGATAGCCCTCTGAATATGTAGAATTAATTATTCCCAAGTTTCTCATAGATCACCTTGTTGAAGTCCTAGTTATAGCTTTTAGCATCTATCAACTCATTATTCAATAATGTGTAGGTCAACATGAATTATAGAGTTTTCTTATTTGTATCATGCATTCCATGTTCTATGAAAATCAACACAAATTCTCTCTCTCGTACTAGTTTGAACATTCTTTGCATTTGGTTCCTCATTTATCTAGTAATGATTGAACATTCTTTGTATTTGTTTGAACACAAATACAATGAATTTACAATTCTCTAATAATGATTCTCGTGTTATGATTCTCCTTTTCACCTATGTCAATTGACATAGCCATGACCTTTCTGTTCTCGAGATTGTAGGGCCATGTTCTGGTAGGCTTTGATGTTGCTTCAGTTCTCTTCATGTCGAAATGTTGTATTAGGGGTTATGGTAGTTAAGCTCATTAGGAGTTACAAGTCAGATAAAAGTTACATTGGTTTAGAATTGTGCTTTATAGGGATTAGGGGTTAATGTTTATAGGGGTTAGGTATGGTGAGAATTAAGGGTTAGGTGTTAGGGATGATAAGGGTTATAGTGTTATAGAGTAAAGTGGTTATATGATTTAAGTATTATAAGGATTAATGTTTGTGAGATATAGGTATTAAGTGATTAGGGTTAATAAGTTAGGCTTTAGCTATTTGGGGTTTATAAGTTAGAAATTATAGAGGTTATAAGTGATTAGGGTTAACATAGGTGATAGACTAGTACTAATAATGGATAGATGTAATAGTTAATGTACATGTTTGGGGTTATAAGGGTTAAAGATCAGGGTTAAATTTTCAAGGGTTTAGGGGTTTGGGATTCTAAATTTTTTTTTGGTTATGAGTCAAATGCATTTGGGGAAATAAATTATAGTGATTATAAGGGTTAATGGCCATAGGTTCTTAGGGGTTACATGGTTACTTGGTAATAGTGGTTGTACGTAATATTATTAAAAATTATAGCTACAAGGGTTTAGGCAGGATCTAGAAGAGATTTGGTGAAGATATCTACTTGTTGATCTACTAAAGGAACAAATATTCGCACAAGCTGTCCTTGAGCATGAGGTTGCCAAATTTAGTGCATCCAAATATCCATGTGTTTTGTATTCTAATGATTCATTGGATTATGAATAAGGTCAATGGTACTTTGATTGTCACAAAGGTGGAATGATTTTGTGGAGGAAGACCAAGTTGATCAAGCATCATCTGTATCTAGGGAAGATGCTTCCCGACATGAACTTCACTAGCATAGTTTTCATTAGTAGAGAAGAGAATAACAACTTGTTTCTTCTTAGAACACTAACAAATTTGTCTAAATCCAAGAGAAAACAAGTAGCCAAAGGTAGATATTATCTCATCAAGATCGCTAACCTAGTGGACATTGAAAAATCCAAGGAGTCAGATATGAGTACAATCGGGCATGGATGGTACTCGGTTCACCATATTTAAAATGGTCGTTGAGGGGGAACCAAACACCACAAGACATGTGGTGCTATTTCAGATGTTGGACCCTATTTTTGGTTCAACCAATTTCACAGTGGGAAAGTCATTAAAAAGAAAGGATAACTCTTCCCAGACCCCCGATGACATCTCTAGATTTCCTAACATTGTCGTCCACCACCATGTCTTGGTTCGGGAATATTAACCCAATTCTCTTTTGATGTTCATGCAGAGTGCACCCTTGATACAAGGATTCCCCATCTCTTAGGATCAACTAACTGACCATGTCCAAGTGATGTTCGCATGGAACATTTCCCCATTTCGCTATAAAATTAAAATATTGTTATATATATGATAGATATATAGCATATATATGTTACAAATATATAACATATATATGTTATTGTTGATCCTCTAAATTAACATCCCCAATACCCTAGTATACTCCTCATCTATACCTTTTTGGCTTACCTAAGCTTTGATAAATGAAAAAGAACACTACCATTATCCATTGATGACGTCATAAGGTAAAGTATAAAATTCATGCATTTTTGTGGTTTATTGAGCTAGGAGAATAAATGTTTCATGTACTAATGTTTTAATTTTCCATGTGTAACCTTTGACCTCTAGATCAGTCCATCCTTTCTGCACCAACTCAGCCATTTGGTACTTATGCGACAAATTTCCACTATCCAAATCCGATACCAAGCGTACCTTCCATTCAGATCTGGTATTGAACTATCCACTGTCACGATATGGTACCAACGGTCGCAGACTTTTCTAGTCCAGTACCAACAACTTGCATACTGTTCAAATCCGGTACCATTTACCGAATCTCACTTGTCACGATCTGGTACCAATATAGGAAGAAGAATATACCAAGTTTATCCCCAGAACGTACCAAAATAATTGTTGGATGTTTTTTGAATCATTAAAGCTCTAGCAAGGTTATGATAAGCTTTTTTGTTTATTGTGTCATCCTCATACACTTTATGTCATAAGGATGAAGCTTAAAATATGTAACCGAATATATAAATTTGACAATTGACTGATTTGCTAAAGATTTCACCTCCTTGTGTTTCATAACTAAGACTGTTTAAATAGTCATGGAAAGGATGGTGGAGGTAGTAGAGAGTTAGCATAACACAGTATGTGAAGCAGTGTTACATATTGCAGAACAGATTTTGAGTTGAATTTTAATAGAAGGATGTCAATTATTTCCAGGTCTTGATCATTTATGAATGAATGTGAGTTGAGTTATTAGCATAGTTTAATTCTATGTTTTGAAATTTAAGTAAGAGGAATGTGTGGATTGAAAGAAAGCTTACTGTAGACTCCATTTTCTGACTTGTTGAAGCGGCAAGGGCCCACCGCCCAACAAAGGTCATCATCCTTATAGATTAGTGTTAGTAGTTGATTTCAATAGTATAAATGTTAGACTAGTTGAAGCTTTGATCTTTTCACATGATAGCAATATAGTTCAGTTAAGGTTTCGATTGCTTAGAGATATATTTTTGTATATGATCTATTTCTGTTTTTATGAATTTGATTTCGTTTCATGGACATAAATGTTGGCAGTAGTAGTCAAACATATTTGAAGGAGAACTAGTGAAGCTCACAACAACACATTGTGAACCACAACATACTCAGTATATTGACTATTGAACTACCCATGCTATGTCTTGATGATTGATGTGTGATTACCCTTTCAGAAGTGTGATTGCATAGTTAGTTTTATGGCTCAGATAACAGAGTTGATCTATCAAAAGAACTCTATCTCATACTTGCATGTGCCATAATGGAGTAGATAGCCTCTCTGTGAAAGACAACCAAAGTGTGTTTTGATTTGCTAGTTTTTTTTTGTTTCCAGCATGCATAATCTGGAATAGTTCTATACTCATGACATTAGAATTACCTTCCTTACTGATGTCTTGTAACTCTATTGATTACAAATCCCAGATTGATAATTAATGAGTGCATTATATTACACATATAAGTAGCACAACATTTTGGCACCGTTGCCAGGGAGTTGCAAATGGTAGGAAGTGACTTTTATCTTAGATTGTTTGCATAGTTTTTGAATGATTTTAAAGGTTGCTTGAGGGAGGAGGATAAAACATTTAAGACGTGAGTGAAGAGCCACGCGGCCACTAGAGTGGGGTTCTCCGAAGCCAGGTTTCCTTCTTACCTTCTAGATAGAATTAGGATTTCAATTCAGTTAAGAATCAAATTTCCATTTTATGCATATATATAGAGATAATAAGGGTAGATTTGTAAGCTCTAAAGATTAAAAAACAATCCCCCCACTAATCCAACTGACACTGGTGGAGGAAAAATTCCACCAGGAGAAAGTTCAAGGGGAGCCAGCGAGGCTCCATAAGAAGAACCTAAAACAGAAGAATCAACATTAGGGCGAGCAGAACGTGAATCTATTGAATGTTCAGGAGACACACAAAATCCAGTTTTTGAACCATCTATCAGTGGAATGGAAGAAGAAGAAGGAAATGCATCCACTGATATAGAGACCTTTGGGTTTCCAATCTTGGATATTTCCAGAAACATCAGCATGAAAAACATCGCAATATCATCAGTACCCACTTTTAGAGGTATGTCAACTGAATATCTAGACTTATTTTTATTCAAGTTTGACATATTATGTAGAAGCTATAACTACTCATACGATGCCCAAAAACTTAGGCTCTTTCTTGCTATAGTTAAGGATTCATCCTTAAGATGGTTCATGAGCTTAGGAGAAAATACAATCCTCTCTTGGGATCAGATGAAAGACACATTTTTATGGAAATACAAAGACTATTGTAAGGATAATGCTAAAAATGACATTTTTTAAATGCAGCAAACAAAAGATGAAAGCCCTGAAGACTACTTAGAAAGGTTCTTATACAACTACCAGAAATCAAAATTATTCACCACAAACCCAGTTGTAGTAAGAACCGTATTTTTGAAGGGTATTAGGGATGACTGCATAAAAGTTTTAAATTTGTTAAGTTCAGGAGATGTGCACCAAAATCCTTTTGCAACTATTGCAGATTACTATAGAAGATACTCAAGAGGACAAGCTAAAATAGGCAAAGCACAAAGAGATTATTTTAGCAGAAATGCAAGACAAAGCTCAGGAACTGTCACCAGAATTGAGTTAGGAAACTTATTAGAGAACTTTAAAACAAACATCTTGAGCATAATCATTAACCAGTTAGATACCCTAAAACTGGAAAAGAAACAAGAAGAAGAGATTGTTTTAGCAATCTTCTGTCCTAGATGTCGAAAGAAGCATGGTGAGAAAGAATGTCCATTAAATTTCATAGAAATCTATGGCCTGTGTACACTAGAGCACCCCACATATGACTGTCCAACGTTTATTGAACTACAAGCCATTTATAGGGGAGGAGGAGTCTCATAAGAACAATCATACCCTTCCATAAGACCTTGGAGAGCACAAAACCCCAATGCGTTTTATGACCCTAATGCACAGTATCAACAACAACAATGGGGTCCTCCCCCAATGACCTATCCACAATGGACACCTCAGCAAGCTCAAAATCAACCTTGGAAACAAGGTTGGAGGGGGCTTGTGTATGGGAATCTCTCTTACCCTACATATCCACAGTATCCTGCAAACATTTCCCAATTACTACCTGGATTTAACCCACCATAGATGCAAGCTTTACTCCCACCTTCTATACAACAACAATTTACAACCCCCTTGAACCCTAACCACCAGCAACAAGTACCTATAAATGCCAATCAACAACCACAAAACCAAGCTTCCCACAACCCTCTGAGACCAACAACAATCCCTACCCAGCCAATCCCTAACCCCAATAATCAACCCACCCACCCTGTGTAGAATACATAAGTTCAAACCTTTCCCACCTATGAAATTCAACTACGATTAGGGAAAACTATAAATCAATAAAATCCTAGAGTAATAATTCAGGAAGAAAATGATAATCATTCTGAGGAAGAAAATACTCAAACCACCCCCGTAGAAGAAGAGACTTACCCTCCTATTCCAATCACTTCTCAATCTATACGAGTACCTCAACAAGTTAATCTTCCACCCTACCCCGAAAGACTATTAGTAAAGAAACCTAGCCCACCCTTGCACAAAGATATAGAGGATGAATTACGAAATGTATGTATAAAAATACCTCTGCTGCAAGCCATTAAGGATATTCCCATATATGCAAAAATCATAAGGGATATTTTCCTTAAGAAACCAGGAAGGAAGAAGAAGGAACCTCCCCTTGTTCAGGTGGTGGGGAAATTATCTAAATTTATTTCTAAAATGCCATACAAATATAATGACCCTAGGAACCCAATAGTCACTATTGAAATTAATGGTATTTCTTCACCAAACACACTCATTGATTTGGGTGCAGCAATTAATGTAATTCCTTTTGAAACTATGCAAAATCTCCAAATCAACCATTTAAGACCAACCCAAACCATGAGAGAGTTGGCAAATAATTCAGTCATTATCCCTGTAGGAAGTCTAGATGATGTCACAGACACTCTAGCTTCTTGGGAATATCTAGTAGACTTTCTAGTCATCTACTCTAAATAATCCTCCAAACCAGGACACCCTGTGGTTCTTGGCCATCCTTGGCTGGCCACAACAGATGCCTTTATCAGTTGTCGGTCTGGTGAGATGACTATATCCAATGGCACACATAGCCAAAATCTTGTCCTCTTTCCTTCTGCCCAACCGGCACAGGAAATACCTTTCTGGTAATAAAACCCTTATGGAGAAGAAGATTGCATCAGACCCCTGTTAACACTTGAACAGGTAAGAGGAATGCAAGAACAATCGGATGAACAAGTCTTAAGTATATTCTTGGCTAATACAAATTGTATTGAATACCTAAGGTCTTTTGCAGAGTTGTCACACATTTTCAGTTCTGAATTTCAACAAATTTGTCTCCCTAAGATCACTCAATAATATAATTTATCACCATCTCCCTCAGAGAAGGAATAAATTACTGAACTTGTTGAGATTAGCCCAAGAAAACATTTGTATATCAACTCTAGTTTGGAACGAGAACAAAAGAAACAAGTAATTTAAATTCTCCAAAGACAATTTCATGTCTTTGCATGGGATTATATAGACATGAAAGGCATTCACCCTGACACATGCACACATCATATCTACACTAATGACCAAATCAAACCAGTTAGACAGCCTCAACGAAGGATGAATCCAGCCCTTAAAGATATTGTAAAAGAGGAATTGCAAAAACTCCTTCAAGCCAACCTCATTTACCCCATTTTAGATAGTCAATGGGTGTCTCCACTTGTCATAGTTCCCAAGAAAAATGGTAAGGGGAGAATATGTGTAGACTTTGGTGAGATGAATAAAGCCACCCGTAGGGATTATTTTTCCTTACCATTTATTGATCAGGTATTGGATACCTTGTCCAGAAAGAAGTATTTTTCATTCCTATCTGGGTTTAGTGGTTATATCCAAATACAAATAGCACCTGAAGACCAGGAGAAGACCACTTTCACTTGCCCATGGGGAACCTATGCTTACAGGGTTCTTCCTTTTGGACTTTGCAATGCCCCAACCAATTTTCAAAGGGTTGTCCTAGCCATTTTCTCTGACTTGAAAAATGATTGCATGGAAGTCTACATGGATGAATTTACAGTCCATGGAAAAGACTTCCAGGAAGCTTTGACCAGTCTAGAAAAAGTCTTGATTAGGTGTAAGGAAAATAATCGTTCCCTAAGTAATGAAAAGTCAAAGATGATGCTCACTGGAGGTATTGTTTTGGGACATCACATCTCTGGTTCTGGAATGAAAGTTTATCTGGAAAAGATTCATATTATCACACAAATCAGAATACCGTCCTCACAAAAGAAAGTTCGTACATTTTTGGGGCATGCCGGCTACCATAGAAGATTCATTCCGAATTTTACAAGACTAGCTACCCCTTTATTCAAGTTATTATCTGAAGAAACAAAATTTAAGTGGGATGATGAATGCCAAATATCTTTTGAGATTCTAAAATAGAAATTGTCAACTACCCCTGTATTAAGAGGACCAAATTGGTCCCTTCCTTTTCATATCTATACCTATGCCTCAGACACAACCATTGGGGCAGTTCTTAGAAAAAGGGAAAATCAAATGCCTTATGCTATTTACTTTGTCAGTAAAAATTTGTCTCCAGCTGAAGTTAATTATACGGTCACAGAAAATGAATTGCTAGTTATGGTCCATGCTATCAATAAATTTAAACACTATATTACAGGATATCAAGATTTTGTACACACTGATCATTCAACCATCAAATTCTTAATGAACAAACCTGTAACAAATCCTAGAGTTACAATATGGATGCTATTATTACAAGAGTTCAATATCAACATTATTGATAGACCTGGTAAGGATAATCTTGTGAATAATTTATTATCTATAATGATTCATCTGGAAGATAACGCACCAGTAGAAGATAACTTTCCTGATGAAAATTTGTTTTCTATTTCTACATTCACTCCTTGGTATGCATATGTAGCTAACTATATTATGACAGGGAAGATGCCTCAGAAATTGTCTCCTAGAGAAAAATAGAAAGTAATTCAGCTAAGTGCAAACTACATGTGGCACGATCATTGTCTCTACAAAACAAGACCAGATTTGGTAATCAGGAGATGTGTAAGGGAAGATGAAATTCATTATATTTTGCAAGCCTGGGATGATGGTCCTTGTGGAGGACACTTCACAGACAGGAGGACCTCTTATAATGGTAGAATAGTTTGAGTGCTCATTAAAGAATGAAGCAAAATTATTCTCAATAGGATTTGTGAGAATAGTTTGAGTGCTCATTAAATAATGAAGCAAAATTTGTTATAGTTGTATTGGTCAATGTAAGACTACAAAAAAATGGTTTGTACCACAATTTATGATTCATAGTTTGTTAAAAAAATTGATTCTTGTCTACCAAAAATGCAATTCTATCCTTTCTAGAGGATTGCGAGCTTTTATTAGTACAAAGCCTATAAATGACACTTAATACTAGATAGATTTTGTAGTACATGAAGACCTGAAATTAATGAAAAACATGCATATTGCGAGCTTCCTCTTTCTCCATTGGATAGGGATAAGAGTCTTGGGCCTCCCCAACCATGTCCAAATATAGAGGAATTTGATGAACATACTATATTTCTTTGTTTTCCATAGGCATTTAACCGACATACATCTTGGCATTGAAAGAAACATATTGAAATCTCTTTGACAAATTTGAGATTTTCTAGTGCAACATATGCACTCTTCCTTTAAAGCATTGATTTTCCTCTTATGTTGTAATAGAGACTCCATGATAAAAACATACCCTACATTATGATTATCTTCTTGAACATGGATTCTACTAATAGATGAGAAGATAGACTCCTAGTTCTCATCAATTAGGTCCTCCTGTTTACGAAGAAATTGATAGATTTATGTTATTTTACAATAGGGGTAGTGTCCAGGTTGGCTATGGCTCTCCATGCTACCTATAAGCTAGAGATATTACAACCAATTTGGGTGAATAAAAGAAAATTCTCCTTCAATAGACCCCCCTACGTGGGACTTTAAGCTTATGTTTTCTTTACTTTCTTTTTGTTGGTCCAATTAGTCCCTATATGGCACTTTTATCTCGTGTGTTATGAAATTTCTTTTTATTGGTCCAATTATTCGCTACATGGGATTTTTAGCTCCATGTACACTTCCTCTCTATTGGTTCAATCATACATCTACAAAATAGAAAAATATTTCTTAAGTTTACCTAGGACATTTGAAAATTCCATATTAATATAGGTTTTGAGAATATTTAATATGTCCCATGTTCAACCCTAGGTTTCTTTGATTCCTACAAAACTATTATTGTTTCCCTATAGTATTGGGGTTTAGGATGGCCTTGTGGGAGTTGGCAATGCAACACATGGGGGTTTGCAAAAATTAGAGGCGTTTTTTGTTGTGTGGTTCCTCTTCCTTGAGTAGAGGATGCCTAGTTGGGTTATCCTAGTCTAGTATTTATATTTTTCTATACCATTTCTAGAAGTTATGGCATTGCTCAAGTTCAAGTGAGAATTTTTTGTTTAGGTTCATTTTGCACAAATCCAACAAGCAACAACCTTAATACTATTTTTTTCTTAGATCCATATGATAAATTTATCATGTACTTAGTGTTTTCACATTTTTAATATGTCCAAAATGAAGAGGGATATCACATTAAATTAGGTGGTTGACCACTAGTATTGTAATTGCACCCTAGTCTAATTGTGCATCCAAAACTAAAGATATAATTTTTTTATTTAGAACTATGAATATGATGATGGACTACTAACTAATAACATGTCCACATGCAACTGAAGGTACAACCAAATAGGTACCTATCAGATATTGCTTCGTTGAGTGAGGAAATCTTAGGACAAATAGAGGTCAGAAATGCGATTGCATCTAGTAGATATGATAATCAAATAAGGACAAGAGGTGAAAAAGTCAGAATAAAATTTTGTAGACGCATGAAATGTTTTCTTTCCGAAGGAGGATCATGCTCTTATGATGATGAGATCATAGGAGACATAGATGTTCCACTCAGGTATAAACATCTGGTGAAGAAATGGGTACCTAAGGAACTACCTCCTATAGATGTTGACTTCATTGTCAACAATAGGACATATCGCATTGCACCATCCTCCTTGCATGGCTTGGGGCTATTTTCCATGGATGGAATAATTGTAAAATACAATACATTAACTGAATTGATGGACTATGTCAGACCGTGTTACAATTATAACAATTGGATGCGGCTGGTCCAGTACATATGAAGTATGCAGAGATATGCACTCACTACAAATTATATACAACTAATAAACAAGAATAAAAATAAGGGAGTGATTATCTATATTGATGGAAGGCCTAAAGCTTCTAGCAATATCATAGGGTTTATAAACAACACATGATCCAGGACAACAAACAAACAACCGAATTGCATATTTGAGGGACATGAAGAGAGTCGGGTAGTCCTATGTGCTATAAAAAAGATAGCTCTCGAGCAAGAGTTATTAGTGGATTACCATTTGAATCAAATAGAAGCATTGACTAATAGTGTGCAAGTTCTTATGCAACACCTCTTTAAGATACCTCTACTTATTGCATTATATTTTTTTATTATCTTTAACTTTGTTGTAAATATTATCTTTAACATTGTTTTTTTGTTATCATTAACAATTTTTTAAATATTTGGGGATTCTAATTATATTTTAACGTGGCAGGATGATCGTGGAAAAGTGTCAGGTGCAGAACATGTAAATGATTATCAATTTTCACTTTCATTTTACGTTGTTTTTATTATTTTCTTATATAATTTTATTGAAATAACATTGTTTTTGTTGAAATTATATGTAGTCAGCAGGCCATGTGGATCATGATTCTGCCAATGAGGAGGGTTTTATTCTTGTGCTAATCCGATGGTCTTATTAAAAAAAAAGATCATTAAAGATAACAAGGAACTTTTTAGCTTGTTAGATCATCCAGAACAAACCCCAAACATTAAAGAAAGGATCAAGATCCTTATGTCACAACTTAACACATATAAGGTAATAACCATAAATTTTTTTTTTTTTTAATGCAATCATATGTTCAATTGTGATACTTTGTTCTTTAACTTTTACATTATCTCGCGAAAAGACATTTTATTTTTTATAAAGGAATATTTGGAGCCTGTTCATCCTAGGGTTGGTAGTAGTGGCGCTACAGAGATGCTACAAAGTCTTGATGCGGGCGGTCATATAGCTGCTAGAGCACTATTTACTTCACCATCTTCCACACCTCATTGAGATAGGATCCATGACACGCACCTATAGGCATCCACACCTCGATCATAGTCTAGAGATTGTGGCAGAGATGAGGATCATAGTGATGCGGTTGAGATGGTTGCATTTCCTAGAGCTAGACATGTGACAAGCACAGGGACCCTTCCGTGCACATTTTTGGTCGATGATAATGGATTTCCATTAAAACAATCAAGACTCCCATGCAGTTATAATTCATATTTTAATCATTTAATTTTGTCCTCATACAAAAATCATCTAGATTATTAATTTTAAATTAATGATCATATATTTTTGTGTGTAGGAAACGACCTTTTTTATCGGCACGTAGAGATCAAGGCCTTGTCTATTTTGGGGGCAACCTTACGCATGAGGTGGAATTTCCAGAATTCCAACCTCAAAAAGGAACTTATGGATTATCTTGAAGGCCTCTTTGGTGTAGACACGTTCAATACAAAATCGGTCACATCTACAATGGGTGAATATTTAAAATATACCTGGGATGTTTATAGACGAAGCTTGGCAAGAAATACTAGGTATGAGCATCCTCCCTCAATTCTAGAGAGGGGGTGGAAGGTGAACATTGATGATGCAAAAGAGAAGATTTTGAAAAAATCAGGAGAACAAATAAATGGTACACCAAGGTAAATTACAAATTTTTGAATTCAACACTAGATTTATTTTTCTTTAGATCTAAATAAAAGTGTGGTTATATATAAAATACTTGAATATTTTGATGATAGGTTGCCTAACACTTCGAAGGAAACCAAAGCAAGGATTGACAAACATGGCCAACACAAGCTAGGTTAGGGTGGCTACTCGAGGTTACAGTCACGAATTGTAAGTACTCAAACATCTTAAGAATATTATTTGTATCACCTTACAAATTTAAGGTAATTGCAGCGAAAAACATTAAAAAACCATACCCTTATGCAATGTAGGGTGATGAATTCGAAACAGAAACCACAGAGGAAGACCTCCAACTTGGTTACAAGTATGGTTATAAAGTCATGGTTGATCATAGGAAAAGAATGGAGCAGACCCCAAGATCCAATTTGTAGGATAAGGTAAATAAAAATCATTCCACATAAACCTTTCGTTACTTATAAAATATGTAAATGTTTGATATCATCCATAATTTAATGTCTTACTTTGTTTTAATCAGGGGAGCATCACTGCCAACGAAGCCATTAGTACTAAACAACATAGTGTTGATAGTGAAACACTTCTAGAATATCATGGTGCTCCCCAGCAGCCCCATCCCAGTGAGGTGCAGCCCCAAGATGTTCCTGTGACTGAGGCCCACGACGATAAAATGTCTATATATTAATCATATACTTATTAATTTTGTACTTATAAATTTTGACGTTTCAATGGTAGAGAATGTCATAGATGATCATCCTTGACTTGAAGATCAGGTGAACAAGCTGGAAGCCATTACAACAGTGCTGACTAGACGACCAGGTAAATAATTACATTGCAAAGTTTTTTTTAATATTAATGAACTACTTCAATGATATTTAAAAATTGGCCATATAAATTTAGTATTTTTTATTTTTTTAGGTGATAGCTCCTCATAGCAACATCCATGTTGTGGGTACGAGACCATATGTACTCGGTGTGAAAGGACTGAAATAACATCATCTTCTGATGAGAACCCAGTAAACGAAGACATGGACGTGGATGATTTGCTTAAGAACTGGAAAGAAAAAAGGAAGACTAAAATAAATTCATTATGTCATGTAATAATTTTATAAGACAGATAGATGTACATTATATAGCTGATAATATACAAAAGGCTATTTCTATGGCTTGTATATATCTGTGAATGTAATTTTGTTATGGTAAAGTCCTTGAGACCCATTCCTACTATGAAAAAACTTATTATTATACCCATATCATACTTATATGACAAAGATTCACTTTAAAGGAACTATGTTGTAGTTTGAGGCCTTGATCATGGCCTATTAGATCAAGAATATTAACTTAGGTCCTAATTCCCTCGACTCGTGACCCAACCATGGTCAAGCCTCTAGTACCTATCCCTAATGCATAAAACCTTCTAATGGCATCCACATACCACTCTAATGATAATGATATCTTATATAGGGCATGTTTTATATAAATTAATAAAAAATCCCATCCTTGGTAAACAATTTCTCCTAATTGCATATGTATCCCAATTGGTGGCTAAATATCCCCTTTGAAGGATGGATGTAATTGTTTAAGACCCCATTTTATCCCATGAGCTCTCAAATATTAATTTAGTTGATATGTCTCTTCTTTTCACTACTTTACCATGGTCAAGACACCAAGATCCATCCTTGGTATGAAAAAACTACTATAGGCACCCATATCCCATTTTGAGATCAAAGATCCTTTTTAGAGGTCCTATGTGGTGACTTGAGTCCATGTTCATGGACAATATCCTTAAAATATTTATATATGACTTGAGTCCCTTTATTTTCTCTCCTTGTCATGGTTATGACCCCTAGACCTATCCTTGGTGCATGAAAGCACCTAACGTCACACATATCAAAATTGGAGGCCAAATATCCCCTTGAAAGAAACATTGTAGTGGTTCAAGGACATGTCCATGGTTCATGAGCATTAAAATTTTCATTTAGATCTTAAGACCCTTTATTTTCTCGCATGACAATGGTCACAATCTCCAAATCCATCCAATGCATCTAAAGTTTTCTAATATTTCCCAAATCTCATTCATATGTTAAATATTATAATCCCTAAAATACTAATTTAGATCATGCAACCATTGTTTTCCTTCATTGACCATGGTCAAAGCCTTGAGACCCATGCTTGGTATGCAAATTCTCTTAATGATGCCTATATCCCACCAAGAGGCCAATGATTTTGAGTTTGTATGGTGGGTTGATTCCTTTTTCATGGACTAGGGACCTAGAAGATTCATTTACAGCCAAATATGTGAGATCCATATCTTTTATGTAAAGCCTCCTAAAAGTACCAATATCATGCTCAAGGAAAAAGTTAATTTCTAAAAGTTTTTTTTTAGTTGTTTGAAGAATATTCCATGTCCCATAAGACTAGTTACACTCATTTATAGGTTAAGGACCTTATTTTCATCCCCTAATCATGGTCAGGTCCTGAAGACCCATCCCGGCTACACAAAATATCCTAATGGAAACCCTTTCTCATTCATATGAAAAATATCCCCTTTAAAGGGATGATGTTGTAGTTAAAGGCCTTGATCATACTTTATGGATTAAGGAACCTATTTTCATCACCTAATCATGGTCAGGGCCCCAACATAAATCCTTACTACACAAAAAATCCTAATGGAAACTTCATCCAACCCATATGCAAAAGATCCCCTTTAAATGTCTCATGTTGTAGTTCATGGCTTTAATCATGGCCTATTAACCCAATAATATTTTTTCAAGGCCTAATTCCTAGGATTTATCCCTCAACCATGGTTAAATCCTTTATAGCCATCTTTGATACACAAAATATTATAACAATTCCCATATCTCACTCAAAGTTTCATGATTCCCTATAGACAACATGTTATGTTGCATATCTTCATGATTCATAGTATTCTTTGGATTATGTTGCATATCTTCATTTACTTTCTTCCCTTTCCTTCTTCTAGGAAAAACCCCTTTGCAACACACTACAAATCAAGTGCCAACTCTCTTATCTGTTGAACCTTAGAGCACCAGTTCTAATACCATGTAGAAATTTTAGCTCAGATATATACTAAGTCATAAACATATTTCAACCTCCTATAAAGCTTCAACAATAAATCAGAAATACTATATGACAGAGATATGAAACTAAAATAGCAGCAGAAATAATAATGAACAACAAAGAAATCACTCCATATAACACTAGTAATTGATGGGCAATGCCCTTGGAAAAAACCCAACTTGGGAAAACCTGTTCAAGGAGAGTTTTCTTATTGAGCTCAGAGAAATTTCATATTAGAGTTTACAACAACAAGTAATCAACAACAAAAATTATTGAAAAATGTGCCAACAAACCTCCTCGATTTATGTTCTAAAAACCACACAAAACAATCCCCATTTTATGCAATGTACAATCCTTTTAACAACAAATAAAATCTTGATATCTGTGCACATTAGCAATATTGTTCTACACTAATTTTGTACATCCAAAAACTTAGAAAAATTTTCCATCCTCTTTCCTTGATTTTTGTGCCTCTATGTTGTTGTACGGCCTCTAAACAGTGATGTATAACCTCCCTTTTCATTGATGTCAACTCAACATTTAATGTTGTAATTTATGGAAAAACGTGCCCTCTTCTCCTCTTGAAAACCATGCCCTCCTTCAGTTGTACGAACCCTCTCCTTCCTTGAAAATCGTGCCCATCCTCTAGATATGAAAACCTCCCTCTTTCCCTTGGAGAATGAGCCCTCCTCTTGTTGTTACTCTCACTTCTCCATGAGCTCAATCTCTTTCTTGAGAAAAGTGACTCTTCACCTTCCTGCTCAATCTCTCCTCAAAGTGTGTGCCCTCTCTCCCTCAAGAATTGCCTTTATGCAATTGCCAATGTGTAACTCCTTTAACACTTGGTCTCCCAATGAGATTGATGGTCAAGATCTAATCTTTCCCTCATGAGATCAATGGTCATGACTTAATCATTCGTTGAGGTCACTTAAGTCACTAAAGTGATCGATAACCTCATAAATTCACTTTTACAAATTAAAAAATAAAATCTCAACTTAACTTTATAAAATTTCTTTATAAATTCACTAGGGAGAAATGTGCCTGGTCACTTCTGCATGTTCGACGCCGCCTATGTGGAAGTACCTTAGAGCCACCAAATCTAACATAAAGTGCATATAACGAAGCATTCTATGTTTTATTACCTAAATTGTTGTCGAGTGACTATATAATAGAAGTGAATAAGTGAAGCACTATTTCATGGCACTTGTTTGTTTATGTGCTCATGCCCATGTATACATATATACTTACCTATATGCATAAACATTTCACAACCTTTAAGAAGACTAATCTTTATTTATTGGGCATAAACTTAGTCTTGGCCTTGAAATATTTTGAAGGAAAAAGTGAAATGTTATTTCAATAGTGCTTCATTGGCGGTGTTGAAAATCATGACATGGTCTTACCAAGGTTGAACTCAAATTCCCTAGCCTTGCCCAAAAATGTAATAACAATCATATTTCACTATTCTTGTAAGGAGACTAGAAGGATGTCATCATCTATGAGGGTAGATATCATGTCTCCATAAAAACCTCTGCAAAAGAAAGTCATGGATATCATGTGACAACCATATTTAGGTATGATAACTATGCCATATAGTATCATACTCTTGATAAAGAATCCTAATTATTGAAGTTGTTCTAGTAAATTCCAGAAACATTGTCAGGATCTTTTGAAAGTTCAAAAAACTAAACGGGGTTGGTGTGCTATTCTTTGCATGCCACAATTGTATGGCCAATGTGAGGATGTGTTTAAGAGCAAGGTAATCTATATTCTTTCTCGTCCCTTGAATTTGAAGCTACTCACTGTAGGTTAGTGGAAAAAACTTGTAGAGACTATAAAATCACATGAAACTTATTGGAACCTATGGAAACTTGCTAGAACTTGCATAGAGCTCGTGATTTTGACCCCTAATAGGTAAACACGGACCCCGCATGCAAAGCACTTGGAGAAAGGTCTTAGATAGGGTTTTGGAGGGAAAAAAATACCTTGAACTCCTCTAATGAAACCCTAAAGGCATATAACTCATTTTATCATTTATTCTCGAATGATTGTATTTCAATCTATAGTGTGATTGTGAACAAGGAAACTTGTTTTAGTGGGGTTTGCTATAATACCTTCAATCTCATGATTTGATATCTCCTCAAATACATTCATGCTCTCATGCTTCAAGATCAAATGAAGAAAACAAAATAAATGATACTTAAGATTGGAGACATTGTCTATTTTGAGTTTATGATTATGTCATGATTTATGTAGTACAATAGTTGAATTGTTGAACTTCTTATTATTTGATGGATTCCAAGCTATTTGAAATTTTGATTTATGGTTTAGTTTTTGAACACATTTCAAGTGCCAAATTTTATATTATCATATTTGATGAGATGAATTGATGGATAACCTGTTGTTTTATAGATTTATGGACAAAAATGCCATATTATTTTTTTTGCATAAAATTTCTTGTATTTTGAGAGTTTTTTTAATTAAATTTGATTTTAATTTTCAATTTAAAGTTTTTTCAAGTCTTGCTGAGCCATCAAGTTTTTACCAGTCCCAAGATGGCTGAGTTTTTGTTGAGTTTGAGTCTCACAACCTTGGTTTGAAGCAATGTTGTGAGACATGCCAAAGGTCTGTGAGTTTGTTGGGTCAACGCTGAAATAAATAACTAGTGAAAATGTTTTGTGAAACCTTCCTATAAATGAAACTTGCCGAAACCTGTTGAACCCGAATCGAACTTGGAACTTGTTATACTTTTTGAAACCTAACAAAACTTGCTCATTAATAAAAGGTGGATCCCACATAGAATTGACTTGGAGAAAAGGCCAAAATGTGTTTTTTGGAGGGAGAAATATGAGCAGGAACACATCAAAGGAAACCCTAAAGGCATATAACCCAAAAAATAGATTCATTTCACTCATTTGGTCATTTTATCTTCATTGATTTGAGTTTTCAGTTGGACTGTGAACACTGAAAAAATTTCAGCAGGTTGTGTTATTCTTGTTTGGGGTTCAGTTGGAGTCTTGAGAACACTTGTATTTGTGGGCTAGAGACAGAATAGGAGGTGGAGAGACAAAATATCTACATATTAGATCTTCAGTTTCAATTGCATTATGATTTTGAAGAAAGTGTTCTGATTTTCAACAAAATTGATTTTGGAGATTTCATCTTCATTTTTAATTTAGGGATCAACCTACACTGACATACTCTTCTCTTCTTTGTATTGAATCTTGAATAACCATGGCTCCTAAGTCCAAAAGGTGGTTTTATCAAGCATGAGAACATGCCTCCAAACTTGAATTGAATGATGACAAGAATCTCAAGTGAAAACATTATAACCACAGTATGAAAGGGGGGGCACAAACAACCTAAAACACCACCTAGAATGAATTTGTTGCAAAGATGTCATAGTCCCATGCAAGCTATTTTATTTATGTTTAAGTTTTTGAGGATAATTTTAAGTGCCATATTTTTTGTTGTCTTATTTGATGAGATGAATTGATGGAAAACCTATCATTTTATAGATTTTAAGGATGGAAATGTCATTAATATTTTTTCTGTAGAAAATTTTCTATATTCTGAGTGTTGTTTCTATTTGAAGAGTTTTGAACTGATTTTTGCCGAGTTTCCAAGTTTTTCCATATCCCAAACTCGCTGAATTTTCGTCAATACCAAATCTCGCAACCTTGTTTTGATGTGAGCTTAAGTTGGATGGTTGGTGTGCATTGTAGTCAAAGCATGGAAACACTATAATAGGCATGCCATATATTGGTCTTAGGGATAAAGAAATATTAGGAACATAAACTACCACTCTCCAAAATGAGTGAAATCATCTCCATACAAGCTTGGCTATTAAGCAAAGTTTATTCATATTATAATCAGAATAAGATTTATTAAAAATGAAACCTTCTTTTAGAGAAAAATGCGCAATGACTTCAAGATGACCAAATAAAGAGGATGGCAACACTTTAACAAGATAATGCTTGTCAAGAAAAATATTGTTTGAACTAACAAGAAACTTGACAATTATAGAATTGATTTCAGTTTTTGTTGATTACACCATGTAAACCAATTACCCTTAGTATATATCTAGAAGGAAATTCGATGGGGTAAGTAATATTTATTGTCCAAATACTCAAAATAACACGCTCAATCAATATACATAGTGTATGCCAAATGTGAGTGTGGAGCACAACTTCCTTACAGTTAGGAACAAATTCCTCCAAATAACCCAAGTACATCCATATGTCCAAATCATATCTTCAAATGTTTCACATATGCATTCAATCCAATTACATATACATTCAACTACATATATACCCCCCATTGGGTCATAACATAAGTACCCCCATTCGAAAAACTATCCTAAAATATCTGTGGCTAAATCTTTTGCATGTGATGAAACCAAATAATTGACTTACTTATATTTATACTCTCATACAATATCATTATTCATGCATCCATATTTAGTTCTTTTCAGTGTCATTCTTTGATAGCTTCCTTTCCTTTGATTCCTTAAATATTTGATAATATCTTGTCGCATAATTGTTCCTTGATACCCTATTCCATTAATATCCTTGACTTTACCATGTTCTTCCTTGGTAACATTGATGTGACACCAAATATCATGGAGTAAATGAGTAAAATCTCTCTTTAAATCTTCTATCAAAAATAATTTTCATCTTATTTTGATATTCTTGGAATCTCTCATTCACTTGTTCTTTGGTCTGTTGCACCTTAATTATCTAATAAACTCTTATAATAAGATCATTAAGCTCTTCATTTTCATCCTATATTAATATTAATATTAAAATGGTAATATTAAATCAAATATATATATATATATATATATATATTAAATAAATATTGTTCGTCGCACTTGCGACCACAACTTAAATAGTTGCGACAATTTTTCAATATAAACAACAAAAGATGTCATCACAAGTATGACGACAACTTAAATAGCTGCGACAATTTTGCAATATAAACAACAAAAGTTGTCATCGCAAGTGCGATGACAACTTAAATAGCTGCTATAATTTTTCTATGTAAACAACGAAAAGTGGTCATCGCACTTGCGACGATAACTTAAATAGTTGTGACAATTTTGCTACGTAAACAATGAAAAGTTGTCGCCGCAATTGCGATGACAACGCAAATAGATGTGAAGCTTTTGCTATGTAAACAATGAAATTTGTCGTCGCAAGGGTCATTGCAATTGAGACGAAAATGATGGTTTCACATTTTTGCCTAAATTGTCATATTGGCGATGATATTTCTTTTTTTGTCGCAATTGTGATAAGTTCCCTAGGGGCATCTCTCTTGCGACGTTTATTCAATTTCGTCACAATTTTCACATGACACAAAATGATGTTTCAAAGAGTCCAAATTCGTCACAAATTCCATGACATAACGTCATAAGAGCGTCGAAATAATCGTCGCAAAATGACCCAAATTTTCTAGTGATAAATACCAAATGTAAACAGGCTGCCAGTGTCACTAAATCAACCACTGTCACTATCAACCTGTACCAATAACCTGTAACAACCTGCAATAAACAACATGTACCATAAATAAGTGCATCAACCATGCACCAACCTGTACCTCAACCTATACCATGAACAAGTGCATCAACCACACACCAAACTTGCATGAATAACCTATCACAACAACTTGTCCAAACAACCTATCACAACAACATGTCTCATCAATCTTATCAACCAAATCATATCTACTCACCAAGATCAATCACCAAGACAATTCTCAAAGATGTGCATCAACCAAGCATAACACAACAACTCATAATCATCACCAAGATCAATATGTTCTTCTAATAATATATGAATACAAGTATGTTACATCATTCATAAACCATGTGTCAAAAATACTACTAATAAGTACCTCCAACCATGTAACAAGTATGTACCAATCATATATAATCTACTCATCAACTATAACTCATCAATATGTACCAACATCATCAACTATACACCTCATGTATGTGCCACCTCATCAACTACTTGTCTCAACCATGTACCCAGTATGTATCTCAACCAAAAGCCCTCATCAATTTTATCATCCAAATCTAATTTGTAACTTTGTAATAGACCTGGTGTATACGATCACATACCTGCAAACCTTCCTTAACTTTAACAACGAGAGACTAGCATTTTCATCAAACTTTACTTTAGTCTCACATGACTAGTTTTGGATTAGTCAACAGCCCTAACTTGAAATAATTATAACTATGTAATTGTAATGAATAAAGATCCAAAAATAGTACACAAAATTCTTTAGTTTTTTTATGCAATCCCTCTAGGTGTCACTTCTTGGAAGCTCTCATAAAAGGAGTTATAGAAAAAATGGCACACCTTGTTGAATTTTGGCTTATTCTAGAGAGCGAACTTGTAGAGCATTCGCCGCACAGAATATTTGTTGTATGGATCCAAAAATTGTACACGTAATACTACATATTGTACTATAACCAACACATTTGTTCTTATAGAATTTGGATCTGTTATGAACAATATATTTTGTTTTTCCCCGAAACACCTGTTTTAGACTATTTTGAGGACTAACCCGAAACCCTATTTTCCACAAAGTGTAACTCCAAACATACAATGACCCACAAACTGAAATTTGTACCACAACTACTTGGATATGTTTCCTCAATGTCCTCCCAATTTCATGGTCTGAATCATTCTAGAAAACAAGTTATTTCAAAAATGGTAAGATGACTTGTAAATAACATACCTTATAAAGCATCATCAAAAGAATTTATCCTCCCTTGAATTCTAGCCTTCTTTACTTCATATTCCCTCTGAAATTTGGCTTAGATATCCTTTGGTTACCATAGTCACTTGTAGATATTCAATATTCTCAAGTGTAATTAAAATGAGAGACCCTTGCCTCTTATTTATACGTTCATGTAGCTTCCTCAAGTGGTTACCTTTTAACCATCTTAACCCACTTTCCTTATTTTAGGGTTAACCAACTTCTAACCACTTGTCCAATTAGTAATTTATCCATTAAACTTATTATTTAAATAATTTATTGTGTATTCATTTTGGATTATAGTACACTCATCACTTCACGTTACCTCAAGGGGTTACCTTTTAACCATCTTAAACCACTTTCCTTATTTTAGGGCTAACCCACTTCTAACCACTTGTCAACTTAGTAATTTCTCCATTAACTTTATTATTTAAATAATTTATTTTGTATTCAATTTGGATTATAATGCACTCATCACTTCACTTTATTATTTACCTTCTAAAATATCTTAAACCACTTTGACTACTTTAACCTTTTGGGGCTTCTAGGGGTAAAATCATGAATCTGGGTAACACTTTCGTGACAATCGGGTCTCCAAAATTTATAGCGGCAATTTTTCGACCGAACAAATGTTTATTTCGGCCGAAAATTTTCACGTTGAATTTAACGGTGCCCTCAAAATTCATGTACAATGTTTTTTGGATGAATTATTTTCCCGTGGTAAGCACATTTTGGCTGAAATACTTTTTGGCCGAAACGCGTTTATTTTTAACGGATTCCGTTAAAAAATAGGGTTCGGCCGAAAACTTGAAAATGAGACTGTTTGCAGGAAACTGCAAATTCTCTCCATCTTACTTCATCTTTGGAGGTAGCGGACTCCTACAAATACTCATAATTTAGTTTGAGAATTGATACCAACATTTTTAAAATTGAATCTTCTTTCATTGGGTATAATTTGTTTTCATTTTCATTGTTTTTATCTAATTTTATTTAATTTTATAAAAAAATCACAACATAATATTTTTAGGTGAGATTATGATTCGGTGAAATGAAAAATCCATATCTCTAAAAATACACAATGGAAAATGATGGAAAATTTATATTCATAATTGTTAAATTGTTCTCTTCAAAAGGGTATTTTTAGATTTTAGTTTTAAGTAAAAATTAAGATAGATACAAGGTGTAGAAAAACACGTGTTTAAAATCAGCAACGTTTTCATCTTGGTCAACATAAAAAAGTTCTAGAAATTATAATATTCATCTATTAGATTCAAAATTATAGTCATAATAAAATAGAGTCTCTGTAGATTGTTGTAGTATATTTCATTTCTTAAAAGCATAAGTTTAATAATAGATACATTGTTGTGGAAAACAATAACTCATTATCATTCCTTTCATGTTTAAGGAACATACTGTTAAACAATTGTCAAATTGACATATCAAATCTTGATAAAAAAAAGTCAAAAAATAGTCATTAGAAATATAACAAAATTATTCACAAGTTTTTTTTTTACTGTAAAGTGAAATTCTAAATAAAAAAAATATTTTTGTATGCCGGAAGTTGAAGAACTTGTGAAAATACATTTTTTTTTGTCATAAAACAAGCAAAAGTGTTACCCATCTTCATGATTTTACCCCTAGATGACTCATGAGGGTTCTCCAACTTCACATGGCCATAACCCTCTAACCATGAAGTGTTATGTGACGTTCCACATACCACTGGAAATGGAATGACATGTACTACCCATATAGAATATTCTTACCTTCAAATATATTAAAATTCATACCATTATACATCAAATAAACTTGGGTCCATTATCCAAACCTTTGTGCTACTAGAATTCCCTACCATACTTTATCCAAGGGTTGGCATCAATCACTAAGGGTTGACATCAATCTACAATATCACTCTCCAATGGTTGAAATCAATGAAAACCAAAAATCCATACTACTTATCATCCTACATAGTTTCCAAAAAGGTTAAAGTCCTATATTGGATGGACACTCGATACAATTCTACATGACCTGATTTCACATTCTAGGGAATGATCTTGTAAAGGTAACTAAATATTCCAGGATTACTAAAAAACCTCTAGCTACTTTTAATTCTACCTTCATAGCTCTGATCCCAAAGACATAAAACCCTTCAAACTTTGATCAATTTAGGCCCATTTGACTGTGCAATAGTATTCACAAAATTATTTCAATGTTGATTTCTAGTATATTGAAGGTCGATCTCTCAAACCATATATATCTAGAACAATTTGGGTTTCTTAAAGGGAGAAAGATTTATAAAGATATTTGTTTAGCACAAGAAGGCCTACATTCCATTAGAATTGGAGATTATAAATATGTCACCTTAAAGGTGGATTTATCTAAGTCTTTTGATAGGGTTAATTCACTATATATCATACTACTCTCATTCATATAGGTTTTGGTCACTCTTGCATCACTTGGACTCTCAGTTATATTAGCTCTATATCCTTTTAATTACTCATAAACAAATCAAAAACTCCTTTCTTCAAAACAAAAATAGGACTTAGACATGTTTTTCCTCTTTCCCCCCTCCTTTTCCCCTTGATCACTGAAGGTATTAGTAGAATATTGAAGGAAGTGATAGTTGTGAGAAGTCTTAAAGGCATTTTTCAGGTCCTTCCTATACAATATCTCATCTCTTCTTTGTAGATTAAATTTTTGTTTTCTATGAAGGATCTAAAATATGAGTGGCGTACTTCAATGAGATCATAAATATATTCTACAAATCCATGGATATGTTAATAAACAAGGAAAAACCTCCCCTAATGTAATGGCCTCTGCCATTACGACAATGAAAGTGATGTACGACAGGTAAAAAAATTAATTTCTTTTAAATATGCATTAGGAATTTATCATAATACATGAAACATCATCGGCATAGCTTCCACATAATAATAATGATACAACATCAAGCATTAACCAAAAATTACGAACTAATGCAGACACATGATCATTAATAACCATGACACGCTTATCGATGTAATAACACAATCAATACCAAGCAACGGGATAAAAAAACAACAATGATACTCAAATTCATCAATCCATCACCCTAAACCGCAATTTAACATGGTGCACGAGGAAACATTCACACAACACATCATAGACCATATCTAACCCAAGGCACAATATCATTTAAATTCATCTACTAACAATTCAAATTCAACATGGTCTAACCGCGCATGTGTAAAGTAGTTTCTGGTCTAACACATGACAACATGCGTAGAGACGTGAGAGTAATCATTACTTTGATTCAATGCACACAAATTCAAATGAGGGTCAGTAGTTTATTCCATGGTTCTAGGAGTAAAATATACAATCAATCATATGACAACATTCTTCAAGGGTGCAAGAGTGGTCCACTTGTTTTAAAGGCGCAAGGAAAATTAATTATAATCAACCATAAAACCAAATGATTTGAATCACACCAAAACTGCCACCAAGCTTCCTCTTTTAGAAACCAAATGAGTAAGGGAGTAAGGGATACTTCTAATATGAGTACACCAAGTGCAAAAAATAGGAATTAAATACATGAAGCCTAAATATACACATCCTCTCTTCAGTCATTTCTAAGAGTATGTAATAAACTAAATCTCCTAGGAATTAGGAGAACCTAAGGGAGACCATCATGTAATATAAATTAACATCCCCTTTACCTTAAGTATCTAAGTGGTTATCTTTAAATAAAAAAGGAGTTATTCTAACAAATAACTAGAAGGATGGTACTAACATACGCTAGTGCCTCATCATAGTCATCCTTAAATGTTTCTTTAACGGCTAGAGCCTCATCATTATTTATCCCTTATGACCCTCATGAAGGTTGATGTGCTCCAAAGTTATTTCATGTCACACAAAAACAATGTTTCTTTAACGGCTAGAGCCTCATCATTATTTATCCCTTATGACCCTCATGAAGGTTGATGTGCTCCAAAGTTATTTCATGTCACACAAAAACAATGAAGAGTCAATAATATTATCATTGAAAAATTCATTAAATCTATACTCAATAAGGAAAAATTTGAGAGATATGAAGGTGATCTTCTAAACCTATCCAATAAGCCCGATACTATATGCAAGGTGAACGCAATGAGGTAAAATACAGGGAAAGGAAATATTCAATTATGCGGTTACTAGTGGTTGATAGACTGCTCTTATGTGCTAAGAAAATAAATCATCATTAACATTAACATTTATATGATGTCCCAATATCAACAAAAAAACATCTCACAACCCAAAATGAAACGCAAAAATCTCCTATACAAAAATAATATAATATGGACCCTAAAAAGGAAAACTAAGATATCGATCACGGTACCCACGACCATTAGGTTTTAATTTGAATATCTAGTTAATAGAATTGCTACCGTTGGGCCGAGAAACTTGTCTCAAACAACACAATGATAGTCTGTGCGATTAATTTGATCCATCGTTTAATCATTATAATTTATACACAACAAAAGTTTTCATAAGGACCGCACTAGCGTCCCATAGAGAGTAAAGGATTTGATTTAAAGAAATCAGAGAGCCAGACAGGTCTACATCGTTAAGAAAAAGGTGGGCATATGTTATCATTCCATCAAAATACCTGGCAGAGGATCGCACTAATGACCCATAAATACTTGCAACCAAACGAAATGGATTGGGTTTACAAAAACAGTGCACCATATTTCACTATGAAAAATCTAGGTAGATTTCACATCGTTTAATTCATAAGTGTAAATTAAGAGCCCAGGAATCGACAACATTCACACATTCATCTAGTTCAAAACCCCAAGAATCCAAAGGAAGCACCAAAACACACGGCACCAAGGGAGAGCGATTGAGGGAAAGAGTAAGTGTGTTATGCACCTCTGCGCAATTTAGGTGGCTACTGCTGGCTGGCGTTTTGCTTCAAGCAACCTGACACGTTTTTTGGAGGGAATAGATCCCTTCTACCCACTACGGTTAACGATAAGACATAAAAAATTACACTGGACACCTCCACACAGAAAAAGAAACGAAGATCGTCTCTGGCTAAGTAAACGTTCACCGTTTATGAGGAATAAAAGTGGCATAAAGATCCTTGCACAGACCTCTGACAAGTGCACAGACTGGTCGAGCCAACTCACATTTACCCAAGAAGGCACAATCGTAGTTCAGAGATCAACTTCAACTACAATGGCAGTTCAGATGCAAGGATCTCATTGCAAAAATCATCAATCATAAAAAAAAATTAAACTAAAATTATAATAAGTGTTCAACTACAATTACTGTAGCAATTCATACGCAAGAATCTTATTGAAAAATCTTCAATCGAGGACCAAAACCATACAAACATAACATTAAATATTAATACGCTTAACATCTTTAGCAAGAATACTGTAACCGATGTTGGCCTGCTAATGTCCTTCGGATGTTGGCCATCCTCCTTGCTCCTGATTGCTAATCGTCGAGACCTTACCGATACCTCCCATCCAACGCTAGGGGAACTCTTCTTCTCCCTGAGCCCCTGAGCCCCCGAGCTGCAAAGAGGCCATGCACATGAATGAGAGAAATCTATCTCTGATCTTGCCTCACAAGGTTGAGCTACCACTCTCTATCTGAGTTGGGCATCCCAACTCCCACAAGAAAAATCAATCAAGAACAATATCGACAACGTAACCTTAACCCTACCAAACGTGATCCATTTCTCTTCCCCGCCATTCCTTTTATAGAGTTTTCTTAGTGACTTGTTGTCAAAGTACATTAAATTCTTTTTATTAATTTATTATTAGGAAAATTATTCCCTGTACACTTGTCAACCGATCCTTTCTTTGCACCAAAAATACATTTAATTAATTAATTTAAAATGCCAAATTCCCTCACCCACCTAAAAGCATTCCTAAAAATGCTCCTCAATGTCCCTTTATTCCCTTACATTCCCTTAATGACTTATCCCTTTCTTAAATCTTAGCTGAGTTCGAAATTACAAAGTTCTCTAGACTAGATTCTCTTCTATGTTCCACATTCATTTTGTATTTAAGTTTCCCCGTTTGGTCTAAGTTCTAAATTAGCAAGTTTTGTACTTAGCTAACAATTAAAAAATATTTAGATGAATTCTTTCTTCTTTAATTTTTAATTTGATTTTTCTTCATCCCTTATTTTTATTAATTGATTAATTAGTTTTAGTCCTTATACCCCAATTAGACCTATTCTCTAAATTTAACTAGGCTGACAAAGTTGTTTTTAAGAGAAATTTCATAATTATTAAACTTTAGTCGTGCAAGATTTATTTTAAGGCTCACCAAGGAATAATGAGATATTGTTTTCTAGGTACCTAGGTCCATTGACTCACCTGTGTTAAAAAATGTGATGTTCCCTTCAAGATGCACTACATGCTCCAAGGGTGCCACTTGCCTTTATTCATGTTTCATTTATGCGATGTGTCCTTCAAGACGCACTACGTACTCCAAAGGTGCCACTCGCCTTTTGACTGATTTTAGTAGACATCCGCCCTTGGAGTCAATACTATGTCGGGTGACCTTGTGGGAGACTAAGGTCCTATAAGGAATAAGGACCCTACCTTATTACATGCCCCTTAGAATCCTCGTGAGTGACTGTCACAGTCTTCCCCCACGACATCATGGATCTCTCGAACTAGGTAATTATTAACCTACAGTTTGAGCCACAACGAGAGTGCTAGTAGGATGTGGTAGGGTTGCTACCACACCTCTCCCTCAATATCTATGGTTGTCATGCCACTAGTACATATGAACAAATTTGCGATGATTTTTCATTGATATTGCCACACTTATTCATCGCAATTTCCACGAAAGCTGAGACTTTTTTTCGTCTCTTTAATTTCATCCATATTTCTACGGTTGTTCAAAATAAAAATTGTCTTTCAACAAACTATTGTCGATATTGCGACGATGAATTTAAGTTTTATAAAAATAAATAACACAAGACATGGTATTACCATATTACATTTTAATATGGTAATGCCATAATGTCATATTACAGTGTAATATGGAAATGTCATATTACAATATCTCTACTTTCTCAATAAGATGCAAGAAGTTCTTTTTAAAAACAACTTAGGATAGCGATTTGTCCTAAGTGGGATGGTGACCTTGGCATTCAATGAGATAGGAAGTAGTTCATTGATGACAAGTGTAGCAGTTGTGCAGGTCCACAGATCTAGTTAACATTTCTATTAAAAGATGGATGTTACAGAAAATGTGTAGATCTTTTAGATTGAATAAGATTATAGTAATTATATATATATATATATATATATATATATATATATCCCCTACAAATAATCAAGGCACTAATCGACCAAATATTGGAAGAATATGTTATCATGAAGTTGGATTAGAAGTAAGGATACCAATATGACAATATACACAAAGAATAATTTGGAATATTACTTTCAAAAAAACACATGGATTGCATGAGTGAGTCGTTATGCAATTTATATTACACAATACTATGATAACACTTCTAATATTAATGGATGATATCTTAAGACCATTTATCGAACACCTTTATTGTAGCCTCCTTGGATGATATTTTGACTTTAGCAAGATTTGGGAAGATCATTTGAAACATTTGGAGATTATATTTTTAACCCTTCAACACAATTAATTCCAAGCCAACATGAAAAAATATGAGCTTGGAAAACAATTATTGTTGTGTATGGATTTTGTAGTTAGAGGATGTGAATTTTGTTTTGACCTATAAATATAAAATTTGTTGTAAATTGGTTGGTCCCAGATAATTTAATTGAACCCAGGTAATTCATGTGTAGTAGATATAATAGATTCTCAATAAACTTTTAATCCACACTCTAGATGATAATGGATATAAGTTGAAGAGAAGTGTATCATTTATTTACAATTGCATGGGTATCTCAAGGATATAAATCAAACATTGGTTCCTTTTTTGTGAGTCTATAACATCCCAATATTTGGGAAGATTGTTTGTCATTTATATATATCATTGTTAATTGCACAATTAATATCTCAATCAAGTTACAAAAAGAGGCATGATAAGAATTTAACAACACATACCTCCTAAGTTTGATTCGAGGGGAACCTTAGGAGGCTAAAAAATCCTCACTTTCACTTTGCTATATCGACCTTTTTTTTTCATTGGACCATCACTACTACCTATAGCAGTTGTAGGATCAACAGGTTCCCCACGCACAGGATTTATGAACTCCTACAAATGGAAAAATTTTCTTTATCAGATCATATACAAAATATAAAACTAAAAAATGGATATGAAATTGTCATAGCTAATAAAAATATGTGAAGATGCCACTCACCCCAAAATTAGTTATTGTATTTTGTAGCTCTACAATTCTTTCCCTATCCTCTTATTTCAGGGGTCTTTTGCTAATCAAACCTACATATTCTATGTGAGCCTTCCTCAAGGCCTTCATTACAGTTGTCATTGGGAGGCTTCTCATGTTGACCATGCTACAATACATTGATGAATAAAATTAATGAGATGAACTTTAACAATTGAGAAATGTAGTTGTTGTAGTCATAAGTTGTTACTATATTTATGTAACATCCTGCTCTGGCGCACTGAGACCACTTATTCTTTGAGGACACTTGCTCGCAAGTGATCTGGACCCTTTTT
>ML826173.1:105697-156351 GCA_009831015.1 Picea engelmannii
TTCCACTCTTGCGACACCTTCTGAGCCGTATCAGTAGTCTCGGGCTGTTTAAAGGCACAGTTCCACTACTGCGACTCTACTGACGGATTCCTTCGAGTCGGTGACCGTACTGTGCCTAACCCCTGGTGTCTGTCTCTGGCTATTGCCATTAGTTGCCCGCCTCCTGTTCAGGGGCGTTTTTCTTCTTGTTGTCGTTATGATAAGTTGGGTCATCTTGATTGTATTCATCTGACTTGTGTCCTGTCGGTTCGAGTGTTGACCTAGAGTCGAGGGGGGTTGCTTCTTCTACTCACAAGCACACACTTCACAAAAAAAAATTTCACCGGTTGTCTGGGTAGATGTCCTTAGCTTGAGGGTTGTTATAATTTAACATTTATCTACTGAGGCACTGTGAGTGCCTTTTCACGGTCACCCTGGACAAATGTAAAGGGTGATTTTCGGACATGGTCACCCTGGGCAGATGTTGACACAATAAATCAATCAACAAAAGTTATGAAATTCACTTGTAACATTAAAAAAATGAAATATTGCAGTAGTATCAGAAAAACAACAACAAAATTTTAGAAATTTAGTTGTTGTAGTCATAAATTGTTACTGTATTTAACATTTACATTGTGAGACACTACGAGTGCCTTTCCACGATCACCCTGGACATATGTAGTGGGTGAATCTCAGACACAGTCACCCTGGATGTTGACACAATAAATCAATCAACAAAAGTTATGAAATTCACCTGTAACATTTAAAAAATGAAATATTGGAGTAATATCAGATAAAAAATAATGAAATTTCAGAAATTTAGTTGTTGTAGTCATAAGTTGTTACTGCATTTAACATTTACCTGCTAAGGCACAGTGGGTGCCTTTCCACAATCACCCTGCAGAGATGTAATAGGTGAATTTATACCATAGTTACCCTGGACAGATGTTGACACAATAAATCAATCAATAAAAGTTATGAAATTCACCTGTAACATTAAGAAAAAAATAACAGAAAAACAATAATGAAATTTATAAAATTTAGTTGTTGTAGTCACAAGTTGTTACTGTATTTAACCTTTAACTGTTGAGGCACAATGGGTGCCTTTCCACAGTCACCCTGGAGATATGTAGTGGGTGATTTTATACCATGGTCACCCTCTATAAATGTTGATACAATAAATCAATCAAAAAAAGTTATGAAATTCACTTGTAACATTAAGAAAATGAAATATTGCAGTAATAACAGAAAAAAAAAATGAAATTTCTGAAATTTAGTTGTTGTAGTCATAAGTTTTTTTCCGTATTTAACATTTACATGTTGAGGCGAAGTGGGTGTCTGTCCACGGTCACCCCAAATAGATGTTGAGACAATAAATTAATCAACAAGAGTTATTTAAGTAATTGTAAAAAAATTATTTAGTAAACATTTGAAATATTGTAGCGATAAATTGTAACAATGATTGATCAAAGGTTGAATTGAATGGTATGTAAGATATTTACCCCCATATTCGCACCCCCTCCATCTATTCAATTTAAGTTATAATCGATCAACAACTCTTCACCTCGAACTATTGTTTTTGTTGCACATACAAATATACAATTTCCTTCACGTGCCTAAAATATTCAATTCAGTTTCTTAGTTGTTGCCACTGGTCGTGTACTATTTATAAATCCCACAATGTTTCCAGTAGATTTTGGCCTTCCATCAATATACATAGTTGCCCCTTTATTTTGATTGTTATCTAGTAGTTGTATATAATTTGTGGCAACTTCGTATATCCGCATACTTTGCGTATATTGGACCAACATCAACCAACGATTGTATTTGTATAATGGTCCAAAATACTCCATCAATTCAGTTATAGTGGCATAGTTGACCTTTATTCCATCCATGGAAAATAAACCCAATCCATGTAAGGACGAAGGAGTAATGCGATACATCCTCCCACCGATGAAGAAATCTATGTCCACTTCATGTAGCTCCTTAGGTGCCCATCGTTGCACTATATGTTTATACCTCAAGGGAAACTCAATGTCACCTATGCTCTCAGCATCATAATTACATGACACTTTGTTGGCAATAAAAAATTGCATGCGGGTACGAAAAATTTTCCCTACCTTTTCCAACCTAGTTGATCTAGAACCGATAGATCTAGTACAACACGTCTCACTTTCAACCTCTCTTACTATATCTTGATCATCAATCGAGGAAGATAGATTCGGCATATACCTATTTGGTGGTATCTACACTCGTTAAAAGAAGAAGATAATTTATCATGCTAATATTGCATATAGTTTCATTTAGTTGCATAAAGTTGAAATTGCATTTAGTTGCATATGGTTTCATAATTTGCATAAAGTTGAAATTGCATTTAGTTGTATATGGTTTCATAATTTGCATATAGGTTTATATCATCACCAAGGTAAGAAAATGAGGGCCTTCTTCCCTAAATGAAGCGTTTTTATTCTTAATGGCCATGAAAAATGCCTCTATTTGGGAATATGTGCACCATTAGTATGTTTTGAATAAAAAGAATGGGTTTCAAGACCTATACCATGGCCAAGGGAGGAAATAAAGGGTCTTAGGCCCTAAATAAATCTTCTTGATCTTAACGACCATGAACAAGGCCTCAAACCACCATACATATCCTCTCTAAGGGATATATGGAATTTGGGTGGGATATGGTCACCATTCACAAGTTTTGGGAATAATGTATAGCAAAGAACATAAGGTGCTTAGGCCCTATTTGAATATTATCAGGGCTGATATTTGTGATGCAGTCCTTAAAAAACCACACAAGATCTATGTAGGGTATATTTGGAACCATTGGTACATTTTCATAATAATAATAGGTCTCAAGGTGTGTACCCTGGCTAGGAGAGGAAACAGGTACCTTAGGTCCAAAATGAGGCTTCTTCACTTCAAGGTTTATGAACTAGAGATTGAATGATCATGTAGATACTGTTTAAGTGATATTTTTCCTCGAGTTGGGATTTGGACATCATTAGTATTTTTTCACATCAGATATGGGAGTTTAGGCTTGTACCATCATCAAAGGAAGGAGAAAAGAGAATTAGGATTTAAATGAAACTTATGTTCTTAATGACCAAGCTCAAGGCCTCCAATTAGGAATATGGGCAACATTGGTATTCTTTAAATAATAGTAATGCCTATTAGGACCTCTATCATGGCCAGGGGAGGGAAATAATGGCCTTAGGCCCTAAAAAAATATTCTTGTCCTGAATGGCCATGAACAAGGCCTCAAACCACCACATAGATCCTCTTTAAGTGATCTATGGACTTTAGGTGGGATACAATCACTATTCACAAGTTTTGGACATCACGTATGGAGCTTTGGATCTTACCCATGGGCAGGGAAAGAAAATAAGATACTTAGGCCGAATTTCAATCTTCTCGTTGATCTTTGTGATGTAGTCTTTGTACAACCACACAAGATACTTGTAGGGGATATTTCACCTCCGTATGGGATATTTCATGCCAATAGTACATTTTTCATAATAAGAAAGTATTGTGGGCTTATGCCATGGCTAGGGGAGGAAAACAAGGAACTTTGGCATAAAATAAATATCATTGAGATCAAAGTCAGTGAACTAGTCCTTGAACAACCACACAGTTCCTTTTTTAGGGATCCTTGGCCTCTTGGGGAGATATGAGAGCCATTAGGAGGTTTTTTGCACCACAAATGAAGTCCAAGGTGCATACCATATTTTGGGGAGAAAAAAAAGGACCTTATGCTCTAAAAAAATATTTCTCATGCCTAATGGCAAAGACTAAGTCCTTCTATTGGGAATGTGTGCACCATTAATATATTATGGAAAATAATATTTCGTATCAAGAGATATACCATGAATGAGGTAGGAAAACAAGTGAGCTATGCCCTGTACAAATATGCTTGATCTCAATGGTTATGAACAAATCCTTGAAGCACCACACAGACCATCTCTAAGGGATATTTGGCCTATGGGTGGGATATGGGCACCATTCACAGGTTTTATGCATCTTAGTTGGCTCTCAAGGTCTCTAAGAAGGAACTTAGAGCCATCAGGAGGATATAGTTGCATTCATAAGTTGCATTAGGGGGATATAGGTCACACATTCATAAGTTGCATATATCTGCTTATAGTTGCATAAGTCACATATAGTTGTATAGATGCATAAGTTGCATTGTTGCATAAATTTGTATGTTGCATAAAGTTGTGTAAAGTTGCATAAGTTGCATTGTTGCATAAAGTTGCGTAAAGTTGCATAAAGTTGCATAAGTTGCATTGTTGCATAAAGTTGCATGTTGCGTAAAGTTGAGTAAAGTTGCATAAGTTGCATTGTTGCATAAAGTTGCATGCTGCATAAAGTTGTGTAAAGTTGCATAAGTTCCATAAAGTTTCTTAAGTTGCATAAGTTGCATGTTGCATAGTTGCATAGTTACATATAGTTGCATATTTTCATATAGTTTCATACAAAATGTTGCCATATAGTTGCATATAGTTGCAATATAGTTGCATAAGTGGCATTGTTGCATAAAGTTGCATATAGTTGGATATTATTAGTTGCATAAAGTTGCATAAAGTTGAATATAGTTGCATATCCCCCAACACTCAGTGGAGAACTGGATTTGAGACCTATCAAAGAGTTTGAGTGGGGATCGATAGTTTCAAAATCCATGATCTTGGAATTTCACATATTTGGAAAGTGTCTTTAGTGGCAAATTTCACATATTTGGAAAGCGCCTTTAGTGGAAAATTTCACATATTTGGAAAGCGCCTTCTATGGAAGCACACGGTTAAGAACATGTGTTTCTTCCTAAGAGGTCACAAATTCAAGTCCAAAGGGGAGTAGGGTATGTATACCTCCATACACATTAGTGGTGAAATTTGAACAATCAATAAGGAACAATAATTGGGTTGTAGGTCTAAAGGATTGTCTCAACTATTGTGGAATTTCTAAGCATGGTTTCTCTCCAACCATCCTACATGGGAAAGACAATGCAAAACATTTTCTTGCATGAGACTCCTCTCTCTTCCTCAGAATATGACACATATGAGAATTTTACTTAGACCAACCCAAAAGTCAAAGATTGATGAGAACGTTGCAAGGATACATAGGAAAGAAAAGATAGTACCCCAAGGACAATGATAAGGCTAAATCAACCAAAAATCCCCTTTCCTCTTCCCCTATTGTGGTATCATAGTCCCCTTGTTTCTCCCTCAAGAAATAATTAGGGTGGATTTATATTATTGTGTGTTTCCCTTTTTACAAAACCATGAACTTCTTATAAGAAATATACCCACCACATTGTATAGTCATGACCTTATGAGACCCTTTTGACAGGGCAAGGAAATTTTTCCTTCAGTCTGTATATTGTTGAAGCTATCATCCTAAGATGTCATTAGCTACAACTCCCCATAGGCCTGTGCACAAAGTTTCCATGTAGAAACTCTCCCCAAAGGCATATGGAAAGAGTTGTCGATGCTACAAATCTGACCACATGCTTGTGGGCAGAGTTTCCATGTGGAGACTACATGGAAAATATGCTCACATGCTTCAAGGGGTAATTTAAACTATTGAAATCATGAACAATGGCACTTGCATGTGTGTAACCCTTAAAATTGTGAAGAATCTTGCTAGAATGTTTCACTCCCAAATAATGGTTTCTCTCAACCCTGTGTAGTGTTGAATTGGAAAAAGGCATACCAACAAAAACAGGAGGATGAATTAGAAGAATAAAAAAATCCCAAAGAAAACTAGGAGGAAAGGAAACAAGGCCCTTTAATTCCCTAATTAGGCTCTCTATATACCTAATCATGTGTTTTAGATCCATAATTAGGACACAAATGTCCTTAATTGGGGAAAGGAAGACCATGAAGTAGACAACATGTCCAACAAAGGCACTCATTCTTTCATCTATTGAACGTCACTTGTAGGGGATTTATAGGGATAGAATTGTGAATCTCTTGACGACCTACCAATCAAATGGTATGTTAAAATTAGGATCCATAAGTCATTTCATGTGTATCTCACAACAATAAATGGCCTCCACTTAGAACCATGTCCTTGAGTATAGCATGGAAAAAATGACCTAGTAATTAGAGCCTTTGTCATGAAAATTCAACGTTTCACGAAGTAATTGGCCTCTTCCAAGACAGAAAAATACCATGCATGGCATGATAATTTTGTTTTTAGTGTTTTTCCATGGACGCAAATAAATGGAGCAAGCACTATGTCAAATGAAGATACGTTTTTTCCCTTTTGAAGCTCAATTTTAGGATCCTTTCAGGGACAAAGTCCTTGAAAACTACGAAGGACTTATTGATAAAACACTATGGCACAATTGAGATCCATAAGTTTTAATGTGTGTATATCATAGTGATTATGTGGTCTTTGCAAGGAACCACATGTTTCGGGTGAGCATGGTGAAAATCACCTACCAGCTAAAGTTGGTCAAAGGCATGGTGGGTTAGTTTTTATCAAAGGAAATGGGAACTTGTAAAATGGGTTTTTGGAGTAATTATGGAAATAAGATATGTGAGAAATGTTGTGGTCATTTTCCATGGAGATATCCAACATAGTATATCGTATTCCAAACAAGGGAAAAAATATTCCCCCCCTTATTGAAGAACTTTTGTATGATCCTTGTATAGATAAGAGTCTTGAAAGCTACCAAGATCCTAACAACCAAATGATTCCCTAGAGTCAGGGTCCATAAACTATAACATGTGTTTCATGTTAACAAAGTGGTCTCTCCAAAGAACCATGCACCCAATGTGACCCTGGATAAAATGAGTTTCTTATTGAATCCTTTGGCATGGGAATTTAGTTTAATACCATGCAACCAACATCTCCCTAAATGGGTGCCTCAGACACATGATAAAGGTTATTTGTTATTATTATTCTATGCAGACAAAGGCAATGAAGAAAATGGCATGTCAAACATAGTAATATTTTTTTCTCACTGAAACTTTCTTACATGAAACTTTTAATGACATTAAGGGTATTGAATTATATTGAGGGATCATTACTGAAAAAATATGTTGTAATTGGGATATGTAAGTTGTAATGTGAAGATCCCATCACAATTAGGTGGATTTTGCAAAGAAAAATTCACCTAAGAAGAGCATTATAAGGGGTTATCAATAATTAGAAGTCGTCTCGGAGAGATAAAGGTAGAACATATCGTACACCTTAATGGATGATACTACACCCCTTCTCTCTTTCTCTTCTCCATAAGAATGGTGGGGTTCTTCCATATGGTATTCTCAAATGTTATGTTTATCAGAGTTCTGCATTCGTTGTCTTGTTTATTAGTTGCTTCTTTATACAAGGACAAGTCCAAGAGGCCTTCATTGTTTTTTCCTTTTTCTCCTTCATCCACTCTCTTCGTTTTATCTCATTTTCCTTTGATATATATGTTAATATCATTTTATTTATTTCGGTTATTTTTAAACCATCTATGTGCATTTTAAAAGGATGACTTAACATTTCATCAAGAATTCTATCAAGCATTTCATCAAGCATTCTATCAATCATTTCATCAAACAATTAACACACACACTCAAGAGATAGGAGAAATAAGTCAAACCATTTCCTCCGACCATGTGCCCTCCTCTAGTGCAAAACTGAGTTCCCTCCTCCGATGAAATACCGTGTGCCCTCCTCCAGTGCAAAACCATGTGCCCTCCTCCAGTGCAAAACCGTGTGCCCTTCTCACATGGAAATTCATGTGCCCTCCTCTGGTGAAAATATGTGTTCCCTAGCCTCCTCCCATGTGCCCTCCTCTCGTGCGCCTCTACCTCCTTCTCCTCCTTTCCCCGCCCTCCTCTCCCTTCCACTCTGTGTGAAAATACATGTGCCCTAGCCTCCTCTTGTGTGCCTCTCCCTCCTTCTCCTCCTTATCCCATCCCCCCCTCCATTCCACTCTGCGTGCATGCTCGTCTCCTCTCCAATCTTTGTGCTCCTATGTAGTGGTGAGTGCAAGCTGCTCCTAATTTGCGTGTGAGTGTAGTGGTGTGCGATTTGTATTTTTTTTTTTTTTTGTATGTTNGTTTTGTTTTGTTTTTTTGTTTTTTAGTTGTATATATATATATATATATATATATAGTATGTAATCCCTAACTCATAGCCCCTAAGATATAATCTTGGATACATCCTTGTCACTTGACTAAGAGCGAGGGGCATTTGGAAGGATAATATAGAGATACCCCAATTGGGAATAAATAATATTGTACAATTGTTCCTTTTGGATGGCTTCATCCTCATTTGTAGGCATAGTCATGGATACATCCTTGGTGATGAGGGGAAGAAGGGATTCCAAGAACTACTCTATAACCCCCAATCACTATCAACTTGAACATGGTATACCCTCCGATCCCTATGACTCCTGAAACAATCACCGCCAATGAACATAGTGTGACCTCAAACACACTAGACGATGAATACATTATGGTTCTGAACATAGTAACATCATAATAGATTGACCCTTCTAATACACTATGACTCTTAACCCCTATAACCCTTGATCTCTTAATTCATCCTTTTTATTTATTTCAAATTATTATTATGATGCGTTTAAAAAAGTATGAGGTTAATTAATATGTCATTTATGGTCAACAATATCTTTGGCATTAAAGTATCATGTCATGGTATAAAATATCATCACTATAACCCTCCTTGGACATAGTATATCCCCCAAACTTCATGAACCTTGAATTAAATGGTCTCCCCTAACCCAATCACCCCGTCACACATTATGACCCAAAAAATCATGCTAAACCCTAAGGCACTACGACCACTAACCATTCAACCACTAATATGCTATGACCACTAATAATTATTGTCCTAGACATTGTGTACCCACTGATCCCTATGAACCTTGACATGCCTAACCCTTGAAATGATCAACATGCTTCATTAAGAAACCATGAATACATGAACCCCTTAAGAAACCACAATCCCAAACACCCTAGTGTCCTATAAATGCGTTGACCCCTTAAGACATGATTATCTCAAGGAAACTAACCCTCTCATACATTGAACCATTAATACATTATTACTTTGAACACACTAACCCCCTAATAGAATTTTATCATCGATCCATTTGATCCTTGATGAAATCACCTCCTAATAATTGTGAATTTGAGAATAATGAATCCCTATTATATGATAACCTCGAATCAGTATCAACTTGAGCATGTTATTCCCTTTGATCCCTATGACTCTTAAAACAATCAACCCTAGTGAACATAGTGTGACCTCAAAAACGCTAAAAAATGAATACATTATGGATCTAAGCATAGTAACATCATAATAGATTGACCCTACTAATACACTATCACTCTTAACCCCTATAACACTTGATCTCTTAATTTAAACTTTTTGTTTATTTCAATTTTATTATAATGCATTTATAAAAGTATGAGGTTAATTAATATGTCATATATGGTCAACAATATATTTGTCATTAAATTATCATGTCATGGTATAAAATATCGATCACTATAACCCCCCTTGGACATAATATACCCCCCAATCTCCATGAACCTTGAATGCATTAAATGGTCTCCCCTAACCCCCTAATCCCTATGAACCTTGGCATGCCTAACCCTTGAAATGATCAGCATGTTTCATTAAGAAACCATGAAGACATGAACCCCCTAAGAAACTATAATCCAAAACACATTAGTCCCATATAAATGCATTAACCCCTTAATACATTATTATCTCAAACAAATTAACCCTCTCATACACTGAACCCTTAATACATTATTACTTTGAACACACTAACCCCCTAATAGAATTTGATCATTGATCCATTTGATCCTTGATGAAATCACCTTAATTGTAATGTAGAATTTGATCATTTGATATTGTACACCTTAATGGATGATACTGTACCCCCTTTATCTCTCCCAAAAGAATGTTATCAATAATTTTGAATATTTCTAGAGGATGGGGTAGTACACCTTGGGTAGGTGTGCGTAAGTTTTATAAATTTCACATGAATCACTTAAATATCTCTTAGGGAAGGAACTCATTACTGTAGGGTTAGGTGAAAATACAAAATACCCAACATTTGGGGTAGTCTATTTCAATTATTAACAGAAGAGAAGTTTTTGGCAGAATTCATGTGATCCTATGCTATTGGTTTCACATTGTATTCCTTTTTTTGACCTAATTCCTCTTCTTATGCCTCTAACTCATCTCCATATAGCATTTTATCTTGACCCTATGTAGTTTTGAATTGTAAAAAGGAACACCAACAATAAGAGGAGGATGAAGTAGAAGAAGAAAGAATCCCAAAGAAAACTAGGAGGAAAACAAACAAGGCCCTTTAATTCCCTAATTATGCTCTATATATACCTATCATGTGTTGTAGATCCATAATTAGGCCACAAATGTACTTAATTAGGAAATATGGATCCTTTTTAAGGTTCTAAAGATACAATCAATCCTTGTAACTCCAAAAATAGGCCATGTATAACTTAAAGCATCCCACTCTCGAGCAACTATATGATAGCATAACAATTTAATATCATTAATTAGTTATTGTTAATAAAGGAATAATTTAATAAGTGTGTAATATATTAAATCTACATCAACATCTAATAATTACCTTTCACATTCCTCATTTTACCTTTCCCCAATAGGACCTCCCCTTCAAATTTGTTGATGGAAAAGAGATGCCAAATGCGAAACACATTCATATTTTTTGCTAAATTAGGTAGATATTGACTAATATACACCATGCATTGATATACTATATATCCCTCAACCATAGAACCCTCTAGACGTTCCCTTTGTCTAACAAAAGCCTTTAGTGATTTCAAGTGCCTCTCCACCATCCACATCGACCTTGTGTGTACTGGTCCACATAATTCAATCTCCTAAATTTGGTGTATCAGGTAGTGTTCTTATGCATCGAAAAATGTTGGAGGTAGATATTGTTTCATTTGACACATTAGTCGAGTAATTTCTCTCTTCCAATATCCTATATCTTCTTTATGGATTTCTTTTGATGATAGCCACCTACAAATGTCGATGCAATAAAATAATATCAAGGCATACATAAATTTGCGGATAAAAGATAATATGTCAATAAGTTCCGCTACAAATCACATAAGAAGTAAATTTTCCTTATAAAACAATACTTACCTCCTGTATTTGCCAAGTACATAAATAATTTGTTTTATGTTGTTGTCAAAGTCGTCTGGGAGAGATAAAGGTAGAACATACTGTAACAAAAAACAAATAATTATTATTTGTTTCCAAAAAATGAATACAAATAAGGAAATATATTATAACCTACTAATTACCTTAATGATTGTATGCCATTCGTGTGTTTTAACCCCACCAAAATCACCTTTTTTAGTTAAGATATTTTGTATGTTCGACGAAAACCCTGTCGGAAACCTAATTTTTCGAATGACCTATTTTACAATATTTCTCTATTGCTCTATCAATAACCAAGGAAGATTGGTATTTTGTTCATGACCATTTCCATTATAATTAATAATAACACTTTGCAATGCGTGATTAGCTTCCTGGATGTCACAACAAATCTTTCCAATTCTCTCTTTGTCAGTCCTTCCATCTAATATTTGCCATAAAAATTATGTTATGTTCTTCCTGATATGCATTGTATCAAATAGATGAACTATTTGTAGGTGATCATAGTATGGAAATCTAATGAATTGCATCAGGTAACTTTTCATTCCTTGTGGAAGCCCATCCGTGCCTTAACGACATTCATGAAGCATCAACAAATTGAAACTAACACTAATTAATGGGACAAAATGAAATCAATACTAATGAAATTAACTAAAGATTTATATAATAGGTCATACATAAATAATTTGCGTATCTTGACGATTTCTAGTATATTCCAACTTCGATAGGTGAGGTGTCATTCTTCGTGGTTTTTTTCCATTTTCTTCTTTACCATTGGATTTTTCTTTGTCTGTAGTTCGATAACTATGGTTCTTAGGCATAAAGTGCCTATTCTCATCAAACACTTCCTTTGATAAACTCCTTGAATGACGAGAGTTTATCCTCAAACCACAAACTGGGCATGCAAATTTACCCTTTGGTTGAATACCTACAAGATATATGAATAAATGTAGCATCAAATTAGAGTTACAATTTAAAATAATGCATGATGTTTTCAATAAATATATATAATATTAAATTACAAAATAAAGTAACAATATACTGCAAAAATGTGTTAACCTAGGAGAATCATGAATTGTCCATGATAGTATTCCATGGAATTGAAATCGTTTTTGCCCTATTGGTCAAGAGAAGTCATACATAGTGACACTAGCCCAAAACTTCAACAACTCATCGATAAGAGGCTCAATATATATGTTCATATCTTTAACCTGGTACCTACCTAATTGGTTCAACATACTGCATGATTAATTATACTTCTCTAGATGTCGTGATATATAAAAGAAATAATTACGATGCACAAAACAAAGAAATGAAATATTTTGTCATACTTTAAAGCAAATAAAAGATAATTAAATACCTGGAAAAATCATTGCCAACATTGTGTGCTCTCTCTTGATCGGCATCCAAGGAGGAAGGTTATTGTTATAACAAAAATAGGCCACATTGAGTACGTAGAACGAATCTCTCCAAATGGATTGACACCATCCAATGCCAATGAAAGTTTAACATTACGAGGTTCTTGCTTAAAACTTGGACACTTTTCTTTGATGTATTTCAATGAAGAACCATTTGCAGGCATTCGAAGAACATTGTCTCGACTTCTATTCTTTGCATGGAAATCCATAAACTGTGCTATACTTTGGCACGTGAATAGTCACTGGAAACACGGAATTATCGGAATATAACGAAGAACTTTGTGAGGCACCTTCTTTGATGCTTTATCGGTTTGATATCTTCTTATTTGACATTGTGGGAATTCATTTTCTAATGCATATTGTCCATAATATATGATATGATCATTAGGACATGCATCAATAGCCTGATTGTCCATTCCAATTTCTTTCATAATCATGGATATTTCTCGATATGTGCATGGAAAAATATTTTTCGTTGGTAATAGAACATCAACTAACAATCTAAAAAATTCTAAACAATAAGTCAATGTAAAAAATATTAATCATCAATATATCATCCAATATACTAATTTACAAATTAGAAAACAATAGCAATATAGGAAAAAATTGAACCTTTTAAGTATTTGTGAACATGCAGGAATAAATAATTAACAAATTAAATACGTTAGTATCTGTGTGAGACATGTGTTTGATAAACCATTCAAAACCTTTAGGTTCACCAACAACAATATAGCAGATAAAATATTTTTTGTTGAGCTTTCATATAGAGGTTGACATGACTTCTCGAGTAGAGGATCAACATCATGACTATCATCCTGGTTGTCCTCATCCATTGGAGAAAATGTGTCTTGGATCAATTTATGTATCTCATCTTCCTAATTTGAATCACTAATGCTATCTCCATCCATATCATCATTAATAACTTGATCAACAACTTCAATATTCTCATCTTGAAGTTCATCTCCCTATAAAGTAGTATTTCTGCTAGTACTTGGCAAATAACTCTCTGGAGGTCAACATTTTGGGGGCATCATCTATATATTTAAACAACATAGAAAATTTAGTGTGCATAGAAAATAAAAAAATCCTGATAAGAAATATTACTAAAATTCATGGCATACTGATTATTACAGAGTACATTAAATATTGAATCCTCTTACCAAGGGACGATATTCATAACCCCCTTAGGTGTGCCCCTTCTCCCTACAATGTCTTTGGGCTGTTGTTATTAAAAGTCTTTTTTTTTTTGCAAGCCTCTGCAATCATAGCAAGGGAAATAACATTTTCCTTCACCCCTCGCCTCTAATATTGCTCTTAACCGAGAAAGCTTTTTTTCATTTTCGTTCATCGTGACAAATCCTTTTTCTGACAAGTAATTATCTTACCTACACCATACCAAACATTAAGTTGTCAATTATTTATATTTTAGCTACTCCTTTCAATTATGATATGTTTATTTATAGTGACCTACAATCCTGAGAATTATTTCTTCTAAGACATTTTGACATGCTTTTTTTTATTATTATCGATTAACTGTTAAGATAGATATGCTTCAATTTGTACTATAGAGTATTGTGTACTAAATAACCATGGAAAATAATTACACACCATTTAATGAAACTGGTCAAAATTTCTCAAACTTGGATCACTCAACACCATACACTAGCCTCTAAGTTGTTTTGTAGACAAAATGTCAATATTTGAAATTCACCACTAAAAAAAGAGTGCCAACCACTTGTCATCCACAATTGGGTTGGGTTGGTTTAAATTACGATGTGTTGATTTGCATATACATACAATGGTCACAATTTTATGCTACTTATCATGGTCACAATTTTATTTTCTAAGACACTTTGGCATGTTCTCATTATTCATTGTCTAACTAGTAGATTTCATCATGTTATTGTAGATTTCCCCATGAATTTTTTATATTTTAGATAATGATCCTTCTTAATAGTGTATAAACAAGTTACATGAACTACAAACTAAAGTTAATCACTACATCTAGAATTGTGTGTGATTATAAAAAAATTAGAGAAACAACATCACATATCAGAAAAGGGTATGTGGATTTTATTGAGAAAGTTGAAACAAACATATTTTATTTATATTGGTAGACTATGGTATATAATCATAAGTTTATTTGTTAAAGGTGCTTAGTCATAATCCAAGAAATTTAAAGGTGGTTAACCATAAGCTAATATGGTTGAATGTGGTTAGTTAAAAGTGATTGTTATGTGCTTAATCACGACATAGATAACATCTTTATAATAAGGTCATATGTGTACAAATGTTTTCTTTATATAATAACGACATATATACCTAACATAAGTTTAGGGTTAGTGTTTATGTATCTTATTATTCCCTGCTAAAGCAGGGAATATAGCAATCGATTGCAAGTCAAAATCATTTTGAATTTTGTAAATTTACAAAAATTTTAGCAATGTTTTATAATGATTTGTTTTGCATGCTTAAATAATGGAAATTCTCATACTTTTTTTTTCAAAATGTACAGACCTGATCACAGAAACCATAATATTTAGTCTTAGGTTTTGTTTTGCATGCTTAAATAATGAATGATCTCTCATACATTAATAATTATATGTAATATCAACAAGTTATCTTCTCACTAATGCCAACCTACCCATTATTTATTACAATATGTTGAGGATAGCAGAGCATTTATGCAGAAGCGGGAAATGTTATTAATATTTCTCTGGGTGAGGTGAAGATTTCAGAATAGTCTCTTCTTGAATATTTGGTAAGCTTATGCCTCTTTCATTTAAATTAGAGGCTTCCTTGAATTTTTCTTTTTACAAGTTGAAATTGCAGTTTTCTTCTTTGTTTTACTATTTTATCTTCCAAACTCATGCATTATATCTCTTTGTTTGTGGAAAATAATGTGAGTTCTATCTAAAATTTGTGAATATTATGGGAATATCTCGTAAATATTATGGAATCCACGTACCCTTTTCCATAGAATAAACTAACTAGATCCAAAAACAAAAGACATGAAATATGGTAGTACACATATTATAATATAATATCAAGGAAAAAACAAGCTACATGAAATTTGGGCATTTCAACAAAAAATTACAACTTAAATGAGTACATCAATAAAAAATGGCATACTAACCTTGCAAGTTCAAAATTCAAGCTATGTAGATCGATAATTGGATTTGTTCAACTGGTGGGTGACCAAAAAAAAAATAGCTCAAACAAAATCAGAACAGTGTCACAAGTATAGCAATTGTGTTGCAAAGTCTCTTAAAGTCACGTATATATAAATCAAATAGTCAACTAGCCATTAACACCGACCAATGAGATAGGCAAAATTTCTGTCACTATTGCAATGAAAGTTTGTCGCTATTGCGACGAAAATCCCGACTAGATTAAAATAATATTTTTATGGATATTGTGATGAACTTTCATGGCAATAACGATGAAAATCCTTCCCTGTTTAAAAAAGAGATGAAACTAGTGGAAGCATGGAAAATTCCATGGAATAATCCACCCATATGTAGTAGTGTGCATGACCCATTTACTCCAAATGTGAGTCTGATTAGTAAACTATTGTCAACGTACATCCATCAACGAACATGTCAGTGATATATAAACAACATCATAATATACCAGTCACATGTTTCATATGCACTAACATAAATACGCAAACCATAAACCATCCACTCCTTGACTCGATCCAGAGTCCAAGGAGGTCCATCGATGCCATCGACATCCTCAATCTGTCGAGAGTCCTACACACTCCGAAAAAAACCAGTAAATAACACGTGTCTATATAGATAAAATAAAATATATATCATCATATCCATAACATCATCATAGTCCATAAGCGAAATAGTCAATCATATATTGAACCGGATCACTTGCACGCAAGTGTCCTCAAAGAATAATTCCAATCAGGTCTGTGCAAGAGAGGGATGTTACATACACCCCCTCTTGTTTTAAACTTCATCCCAAAGTTTCATAGTATAAATGTGCAGATATAAAGTATCTCACAATGTCTAAGTGTCTAGATATCAAACCAAAAAATGGAAATTGTTGTCGCACATCATATGTGTCCTCTCAGGTAGTCAATTACGGACTATGATTGTCCCACTAGACCTTGACCTGATCACTAGTTCGATGTTGTAGCTATCGAATGCAGCGGTCCAAAAAGAAAATTAGCTCCATGTTACAAGAAAATTCCCCCATGGACAGGTGAACCTCCTCTTGGATACTAGACCCCTATAAAAAAGACAGAAAGGTGCTAATGTTGGACACTGACATTCCTTCTAACAAAGCTAAACTAGTCAAGGAATAAGAATAAAGGAGTATAAGTACCTTTAATGATGTTTCTCCTTGCTTGATCCAGGTTGATATTGATCTCCAATATCTTTAGAAGGTCCTGCAATAAAATGAGCAACAACGACAAAACCTACTTCCTATTCTACCATGATTAGCTTCAAAATATATCTATCAAAAGAAACAAGTTCATGAAACATACAAAAAATTGAAGGAAACAAGCCACACACACACACACACACACACACACACACATATATGAATGAAAACAAAGAAAAGTGCTTACAACTATAGATGTAGATGTAGCAGTCTCTCCAAGCTCTATTTGTCCAAACCCTTGCTCAAAAGTTCCACGATCAGAATGGATATACTTTCACTGATTATTATCCCTTATGAGATCATAAGTTTGATGCCTTCAATGTCTCTCCCTTTCACCATGAGGAGGACTCCTTATATAAGATTTGAGAGGCCCAACCACCTTAGAGATTCTTGGGATAGGTTGAGCATATTTATCCATCAGTTGTGGATCCTCCCTAAGATACAGCCTTTCTATAGTGAGGAAACCCCCCTACGGACTACACTAGGATTCTAAAGTGTAGGACGAGCTAACCGTCTAAAGTATCATACTTTTAACCACTATCCTGACAACACCCCACATTCATATATAAAGTACAAAGTATATGGATCTGGTAGTCTTACCTTGAACTACATGCTCGGTGTCGATCCCAATGTGTTCGGTTGCTTCTCGACTACAAATATCCTCCCAAGACTGACCTGCATTCACCAAAAGAAAAATAAGAAACTACTAACAAGCATTCTATATATGGATTAATGGGTTAGATTTCATAACAAAATGTAAACCATACATAAAGTACTTCTTTATATTAATCCCATAATGTCACTTACAAAACGATATCGACGACTGCTCCTCAAGCCTGATCCTAGGCACCTCTTCATCAAGCTCCAACTGCTTCCACATATCCTTCTTCTCTCACACTTCTCTCTAGAGAATAGGCATAGTTTTATGGATGAGTGAAAAGGGAAGGAATGGGGAATTCTGGCTCAAACTCACAATGTGGCTGCAAATTCTTAGGGCAAGGGGGAATTAGGAAATGGGCAGAGTTTCACTTCTTTCATTCTTCTCTGTAGAATGGGACCCAAGCACCTTATTTTATATGCCAAAAATATATTTATTCGGTTGGCTGATGGGATATGGGTGGTCAATTGGTTAGGAAACTACCCAAAAGCCTGCATTCCCTTGCAACTTTCTATTTTTTGCAACTTTTGTGGGTATACACGAGTTGTAATGGTGCAGCTAGCATACGTACACAGGTAGTAGTGATGTCGCTAGCATACATATGTGGGCAGTAGTGGTGCAAGACACGCACATCTTAAAAAAATTGGTTTTTAACAAGAGTTATTTAGTATTCGTTTGGCAAAAATAGTAAGTAAGATGGTCTGCTGCTAAGTATGCATGTTTGGTRCAAATTAGGCTTATAACAAGACTTGACCTTAGATTCGAATCAAAATGAATTCAGACATAAGGGGGATCTTCCCCTAATTTCCTCAACAACACAACGCTCCCCTAGAATGGTGCACATAGTGTTCCAACACTCTCCCAAAGGAAGGCAAGGACTGCTAAAGCTCCTTGCTGGTGGTTAGGGGAGCATTGCCCTTCAAAAATGATTTTCAAGTGGTATTTCTCAAGGAAAAAGATTTGTACTCTTCGTTAAATGACACATTGTTCTTTTAATCAGTCTCTAAGGATGTCTCAAGTGTTATTGTGATGTCGTTCGAGATATAACATAGGCAAAATGACAGTATGATATTTGCGACACTTGTGATGTTTGTGACATTTGTAGCCAAAGTGTGGCACTTGAGACACTTGCAATGATGACAATAGGTCATCATTGAAGTGAGTAATTTTGATGTGTAACAGATTTCCCCCCAAAGTGCAAAGTTAGAAGACAGAAACTAGTGACTGAAGTACTTTGTAGAATTTTTCAAGCAAGGGCATGGACTCAAAGAGCCTAATACAAGATGCATACAACCATCAGAAAAATGTTATGATATGTTTCAAACCCAAGGCAATCATACCTATGCTTGAGTAATAAAGAAGTTCAAGGTATGGCCGCCATAAGATACACTGTGAATCCATAATTATATTAATAAAGAGATATAGACACCAAAGATACAATGTGGATCTATACTTCCATGAAACGAACTGATCGTAGCCATGAAAAATACACAGTGGAGCTATGAGATGGAAATACATACCCACGGACCAATACAAAGTGGATCTATGTGATAGTATATGTATCAATATTCTCAAAATAAACTCTGTTGCAAACTGGGAAAATTATATATCAGAGTGATCACTCAACCCAGGGTCTTCTTACCAATCCCGATGCAATACAAATATAACCATGTGAATAGATGTCCTGATGTCAAAAATGGTAGAAACCACTTGATTACCATTCAATGAGGTAAACCGTTAACAAGTGCAAGGGAAATCACCATTGATGTCAATGATTCCCAAGGTACCCTAGTACATTCCAATGAATGTGAATATATGAGATGAATTCAAACATTCATGGAATCATCCGATTAGAGTTTAGTGATTTAAACCTACTGTTGGAAGAGAGGAGGCCTGCCATTGAGGCATGTAGGTCCCAAGCTACTAAATGGTTTCTAGGTCTAGTTCTCGGATAATGTGTTGAAGTCGACAGGAACTGAATCATTGAAGGAGGGCCTTGATGTGGGCCTTGATGTATCCCCCATTAATGACATGAAACTGACATAAATATATAAGGTGATGAATCAGATGAGAACGGAATGACATGGGTGTTGAAACAGGAAATTTGTGATGGTTGACTCTCGAGCCAAATATTTCCCTTGAACACTGAGGCACAACAACAGAAACATGACATGGACCAAAACATGATGATGTTGTGGATACTGTGACTTTCGTCGAGTGACCCAAAGGAGTAAAGAAACTTAGAGGATTGGTTCAATGTAGAGGTTTAACATATTAAAATGTATGTAAAGACAAAGTGTCATGTTCAAGGGAGACCGTAAGAGTGACCTGTGATGTTTTCAAAAACTGTTTGTCTTACTTCCTTCAAATTTTTCCCCCATCTAGATAAATGAGTACCTCTTCTTTAATTTAACGAGCTCAAGGAGGGTAACACATGCCCGATTTAACTCACCTTCGGTAAGTCTGTCTTCCTTTGTTTAACGAACTGGAAGAAGTTAGGGTTCGGTCCCATATGGGCCCTTCAATGTACGATTCTTTTAACGAGTCCAGAGAAGGTAAACTCAATGATTTTTCATGTTTAGAGAGTCTGAAAAGAGATTAAACGGGACTCCAAGGTTGTCCTTTTTCGTAATGTTAGTCTCGCGAGGCCGAAAAAGAGATAAATTAACACTCAAAAAAAGCCCTTTCAAACCTTTTAACGAGTGGGAAAGGAAGCAAGATGACTCGAAAATATTTTCATGTTTAGAGTCTGAAAAGAGCTTAAAGATGACTCCAGGGGTTCCTTTTTCATGTATCCATGCAAGTCCAAAAAAGAGATAACATTTTACTCGATTGCATTCTCATGTTTTTTCGAGCGTGAGAAGGGACTAAGACCATGCTTGTTAATGCGACAAGATAAAAATCGAACAAAACTGCTTCGAAGCCCGCCAATAATGATAAACCTGCATAGCATGGTATTAATAATATCTCCAAAATGATATACAAAACCCAAAATAGCTATGGTTTTAGCAAAAAATGAAATCTATAATAGTAATATAGGGTAAAAAATGTCTTTTACCAACTCATTTTGTGCCAAAACTTTTGGTAGTGGAGAAATTGACTTTGGAGGGAGATTCTTGAAGTCATGGTTGTTGGAGCTATAGTTAGCCATTTCTTCTTCCATCTGGATTAGATTGGTACTCTACATATTCCAAACATTTTTCATGGTTTAAAATATATTTTTAGGTAATTTTTTTCTTTAAATCTGATGCCCTGGAGGCCCCCAAGTGCTAAAGAGGATTGACGCTCCCATAAAGGGCTAGGGGGAGCGCTATTCGAAATTTCAATGCTCTGGTGAGCCTATTGGTAGTGAGCTAGCACTTTCATGAGCCTATTGGTGGGGTGATAGTTCTTTGATCAAAGAATAAAGGGGGCATTGGCATGAAAAACAAAAACAAAGTGATTTTAAAGTTTAATTTACCAAAAAAAATATTATTGTAACATGACTAATGGTATTTTGTTGATGATGGTTGCAGGTTATACTTGAAAAAAGTTATGATTGAGTGGAAAGAGCATGAGAATGAGCTCCACGATGTGGATTCTTTGTAAAACCCTCAATCAAGAGTTGCATCGAGGAATTGTGGTCTCCTCAAGTTTTTTAAGATGCAGAAGATGAAGAAAGAACTTCACCTTCTTGAGTACATGATTGGGTTATGAAACACTATTGAACAGGGATTCCAAATTGAGACACAATTGCTTACCATTGAGTTAGAGGATGTTTATTTCATGACTGACCTTGCAAAGAGAGGGGTTCCTATTATCTTATCTAGACAGAGGGAACTTCCAATGCCTGTAGAAGAATATCTGTCAAATCATTGCATTCCAGGATCGAGATTGGTGGGAGGTAGGATTGAGATAAAAGATGTTAGGGATCTACCTCTTTGATCTATTTTGTTTTCCATCATGAGTTTTGAAGGTAGTACTAGGACACACTTGGCTTCGAGATCGCAAATGGATTATGCTTTATAATGTATGGAGCCAACTTTATTGAACTGGAGTGCAACATTCCTTCAAAATGTGAAGGAGCAGATTTTGAGATGCAGAATGGGGTAGCAGAAGAAGTTTGGATACGATTTGTTCCTAGTTTTGTTCTTCCTAGAGTGGATTCCACATATGCAACCACAGATTTCACTAGCACTATGAATGGTGGGTGAACCACACATGGAGCGATGGACGAGTCTATCTTCGAGGCTAGGGATGGAGTCAGAGTTCAAATTTGCAGGTGACTTCTTTGCTTGGCTAATACACAAAATGATTGTCATAGAGGAATTCCCACACGCCAGAATGGATTTTCGGGGTAGCATGGACCTGGTTCTTCCATATGGAATGGACTGGGACACGTCAGGTAAGAAACCAAAAAATCTTCTCAAGTGTTTTTTTTTATTTTAAAATTTATATTATTTTTATGTGTACTTAGAAGAGATTTTAACATATGTATTGTTTCATCATCCAGATAGAGGAAAAACATGTCCAATGAATATGTAGACACCGGGGTGTTGTGGAGATGCTCATATAGCAGTAGAGAATGAGGTACAGGGAGGGGGTCTTTGGGAGGTTGAGAGAAACCTTCGTGGTCTCACAATGGGTGTCCCTCCTCTTAGGATGGGAAATGTGCCCTTGCATATATAGAGACATACAATGGGATTCCTCGAGATCCTGAACTCCCTACTGAGATGAGTATCCTGTCTAGTAGTGTGATACTCAGAGCACAATGTGATGCAGGAGGATTAGGACTTTCCGAAGGTTTTCATATTTTCTGTATGACAATGTCCTTGGCATGAGGACCCAAAACTTTTCCCTTCTATGTACTTTTTGATGTAATCAAACATTTTCTATCATGCAGTATATATATACACATCCGAGATTTTGTAGTGCCAAATGATTTTTGCAAAAAATGATGTCTTTATGGGATGAATTTAATTTACATGTGATGTATTTTATATGATTTATTTCCTTTAGGAAAAATCATCTATGCACAAGATAGTGATCCATGATATAATTTCGAGTGAATCTGAAGTTGTATTAAGTCCTCTTGGTATGTGTCTGTATTCGATAAATTCAAACATCCTTTCAATATGACAAATTCATAGGTGGATACACAATAGGATAGGATTGTGAATGACATAGATCTGATTAAGTTGATAGACCACGAGTTAAGAGTCTAGATTAATAATCATTCGAGATATACCCAGGGAGCGGGCTTCGGTTAAAAGTACGATGACATCATGATATTCTCCCATGTTGTTAGTTGTCAATCCTAAGAAAATACCTCTTGAACTCACCAACTCATCAGAGTGGTAAATGAACCAAGTTGCAGAAGAAATATTCTGGGTTTGTTGACTAGCACCATCCGCAAACCCAACAAAGATAGGAAAGGAAAATGTCGTATGTGCACACAATCACAAGACAAAGTATAAGCGGCTAAGACAAAACTCGTGCATGCAAGAGAAAAAGACACACCAAGAATAAAATACAATAGCGTACAAAGCACACATGCTAGATGTTTTATGCATAGTACTTTTTAAGGTAAAGCCCATTTTGGGGCTCACCCAAGGAGATTCCATCGTAGTCAACTAGCTCGTAGGTGCCTCTATGTAAAACACATTTTACGATATAAGGACCATACCACAGAGGTTCTAACTTTCCTTTCCCTAAATTATCATGAGCCTGGTCAGAAATGAGGACTAGGTCACCTTCTACAAAAGTACAAGGGTGGACAGACTTGTCATTTTGATTCTTTATTCTCTTTTGATACGTCTCGCTAACGAGAGAAACATCACGACATGTTTCATCCAACTTAGTCAGATGTAGGAAGCGTTCTTATTCAATAGAAGTGTGAGGCAGGAGTTCTACTTCGAGTTTCAACGAGGGAATTTGCACTCGATTGGTAAAACAAATTCTATGCCATATACTAACTGGAAATGAGTGAATCTAGTAGCGGTTTTCACTAAGGTGTGGTAAGCCTAGAGAGCAGATAAAAGTTGAAAGTGCCAAGATGGTGTTTTTTCCCCTACCATACACTGAATCATGGTTTTAAGGACTTTGTTAATAGCTTCAACTTGTTCATTTTCTTGAGGATAGTAAGGGGATGATTTCTCATGGAGAAACCCCAACCTGGCATGTAACTCACTCATCATCTGGTTTTGAAAATGTGAACCGTGATCAGTGGAAATTGCTTGTGGAACACCAAAGCGAGTGATGGTGTGGTTAAATCAGAAGAGAGTTGTAGTATGACCATCATTCATAAAGGTAGGCATATCCTCATCCCATTTTCTAAAGTAATCAATGGTAACAATGATATAATCGTGCCCCTCGGCTGAGGTAGTATTACACTACATGAAATCAATGCTCCATTTTGCAAAGGGGTCAATGGTGACAACATGATGTAGTGGAGATGGTTGGGTTCATTCCTTTTTATGAAAACTTGGCAGGGTGGGAATATTTTGACAACCTCAATACAATCTTTGAAGATAGAGGGCCAAAAGTAACTGGCACGTAAAATTTTCTAAGATGTAGCCATCTAAGAAAGGTGACCACCAGATGCTCTACGGTGACAGTCATTGAGAACGCGTTCAACCTTTCATGAGTTAAACAACATCATATAATAGTGTCAATACCACGACAATACAAAGGATCACCGATGATAAGGTAGCATCGAGAATGGTGACGAATGCGACGACGTTCTTCATGAGAGATATCGGGCTAAAAACATAGGGTATGGAGATAAAGAAGGATGTCTCCATACCACGGATCGGATGTGCTAATGAGGAATAGAGATTCATTGGGGAGAGAATATTTAGGATTAGTATATTCATCAACATGGGGAAGATCGCAGATAAGCTCCGCAAACACCAAGGATTTTTTGTCTTTGGACTTGGCAAACTCGAGATCGAATTCCTTAATAACAATGATCCACTTGGAATATTTTCCCCAAAGGACTTGATGTGTCAGAATATGATACATGTGGTTAGAGTCTGCAATAACCATGGTAGTACGTAGAAAGATGGAATGATGAAACATATGGACAACAACGATAGTTGTGAAAGCCAACTTCTCAACATGTGAATATCGGATTTAAGGACCAGATAGAACTTTTCTTAGATAGTATATCACATGTTCATCACCGTTAGGGTCCTCTTGAACTAAGACCATAGCAATAATGGAATTAGAGGCCGCTAATTAAGGGATATAGTCCTATCTATAATTTAGAGGATGTAGCAGAGGTGTATTGGCTAATGCATGCTTTAGAGCATCAAAGGATCGTTGAGCAGTGTCATCCCAGATGAAATGAGTGTCTTTTTGCAACAATCACATAAATCCTTTGGTAATCTCAGCACAGTTACAAATGAAACGATGAAGAAAGTTTGCTTTCCCCTGAAAAATTTGGAGTTGCCTCAAATTGTTAGGTGGAGGTAAAGAAATAATAAATTTAATCTTTAAGGGATCCACCTGAATCCCATCTTTGGAGACAATGGAATTGAGGAGTTGACCTGATTCAAAAGAAAAGATACACTTTTGTGGTTTCAAACGAATATGATAGAAACAACACAAAAGAAAAATATCTTGTAGATAACCAATATGGTCTGATTGACTGGATGAATGGGCAGGTAAATCATCAAAGAAAGGTTACGCAATATGTTTGATATCGTGGAAAGCATATGACATAGCCTGTTGGAATGAAGAACTAGAATTTTTGAGACCAAATGGCAGTTTCTGATAGGTGAAAGTTCCCCATAGGAAGATGAAGGTTGTTTTGTGCTGATTAGCGGGTAAAATGTCAATCCGGTTGTAGCCTGAGAATCCATCCATGAAAGAGAAAATCATGCTGCCAGTGCAATTATCAATAATTTGGTCAATGAAGGGTGTGGGATAGTTTTCTTTTGGACAAGCCTTGTTAAGATCCCTATAAATAAAACATAAATGAATGATCCCTTGTTTCATAGCAACTGGAACAATGTTAGAAACCCATTCCATCAAGGGGACAACATAGATGAAGCCAAATTTCAATAGTTTCTCAACTTTTTCCTTTATGGCCATAGTTTTCTTGGGATGTACCGGGCGGAGTTTCAGTTAAACAGGTTTAACACCTGGGTAAGTTTTAATTTCATGCACAACGATCGAAGGATCGATCCCTGTCATTTCCTCATAGCTCCAAGAAAAGACATTGAACAATTATTTGAATAAAGTGGTATGAAAAACCACTTCCTTGGGAAAACAATTAGCACAGAGATTAATATTTTCCATGACACCTTCCTTGATCAAAATATCAATAATGACCGTAGAATAAATATTGCCTAAATTCCCCTCAGAAATAGTAGCATGCGTAAGTATAGGATATTGTGGAGAATCAACAACATTGGGGGGGAAGATAGAGTGTATATATCTTCCTGAATTTCTTCGTGAGGTGGAAGAAAAGAAGATCGATGATGGTTATCATCCCAAGGTACTTTGTCAATGCTAATCATTTCCATAATGGATTCATATGAAGGAAAAATATGAGAAATGTAGTCAAAAGAAGAAGACAAGGAATTCAACCACGAAGGCATCGAGTAGGTGTCGGGTGCCAATAGATGTTGTTCATTCGAGGAGGGAGAGGTTGATTGAATAGCAGCGTATGAAGCCTCGGTTGGACTAAGTGGCATGGTGTCACCTAGTGCATCGAACTCTAAAGGATTAGGTACAATCCAAGGATCAGATGATTCCAAGGACCAATAGGCCATAGTCAAAATCATCTTGATTGTGGCAATATGATGTGTTGTAGGAGGAAGTGGTGCAGGGAAGGTACCCATAAGGCTAGAGTCTTTTAAAAATCCTACACCAACACTTTCATTTGTGATAGTTTGATCTCCAAATAAAGGAATATTGTTGGTAGCGGGAGTGCGAGTATCGGATGTACAATAATGTAATTGGTCGATAGTGACAATTTTACCTTGATTGTGAAATTGTACACGTCAAATAATCGATGAAGCAACAACATTCATTACATAAAACCAACTTCTTCCTAGTAATAAGTTGTAATCGAGGGGAGCATCAACCACCTCGACGTCAATGGAGATGGCTTTTCCACCCAAATGAACAACTAAGTAATGCAAGATTCCATGAGGATGAAAACCTCACCCATCGAATGCACATAACATCTTAGGGGATTTTTTAAGTGCAGGTGATTTTAAACCTTTCTAGTAGGCTAACTACATGACACAAGTAGAAGCTCCCTCCTCCAAGATAGTGCGATGAATGTGTTGATTATGTCTAACAACATCGATCTGAAAAGAGAGTTCATGAGAAAGTCGTGACTTAAAATTGTCCAGGTTAAACATGATTTTATTAGATGAGTCGTGATCAAAGGCACCAATGAAATCCAAGAGATTTCTACATTGACTTGGGTAGTGTTGTAGAACTTCTAGTGTACACATAACACACGATGCTTGGGCCAAATATTCAACAATGTTGTATTTTTGGGTGGCTCGTGAACTAGGATTGAAACTATATTTATGGATGGTTCTCTTGGGAGGGCATATTCTAGAGTCAAAAGTAACCTTCTCTATCTGTATTGACCCAGAGGAAGGACTAATAGAAGGAGAACTAATAGTCGTGGGAGATGGATCCAATGAAGAACCGTTAGAGACCTTTTCTTTGTCAAGTTTTGTTGGAGTGTCGTAAGTGGTTAAATAAATTCCACTAAAAATATAAGCATGAGCACTCGTTGAGGCTTCATCAGTAGGAGGGTGGTTGGAACTGCCCCCTAGAGAGGGGGTTTGAGCAACCATAGATTTTTGCTAAGGAAAAGGCTATGTAAGCACGGTAGGTTGGGAATTTCCCTTGAAAAGTTTTTCCACTTCATTGCGATGTGGAAAATATCGAGTGTAGTGATCATCACCACAAATAAGACATGGGAATTTTGGCTTCCACTATGGTTTATTTTTGGTAGCAGGTGGTGGAGTTTGAGTTTTGGGTTGTTCATTAGTGTTATTCTTCTTGGGTTTCTTCTTTGTCTTCTTCTTACCTCCATACTGTTGTGAAGGGGCAGATTGAACTGCATTCACCTCAGAGACTTGAGTTGGAAGGGAGGTAGAAGAGAGTGAGGTCGAATTGAGAGAGGGTGCCAAAGTAGATCGATTTACAATTCCAGTGGACTATGAAGTAAATTGGGTTTTAACAATGTCAATAACGCCATCCACATGCAATGAGGAAGAAGGTTTGGATGGATCAATAGTGGCACAGGTAGCATTTGGAATCAACTCATACAAAGTACCATATTGTGAATAAACCAAATCTAAGTACTGAGCCTGGGAAATGGATTCTTCCTCGGTGACTACACTGCCCATAGTGACATCACGAGCAATTGGGGGTAAAAGGGATTTTGTAAACCATTCCGACAATAAATAGTCAAGAATGATTGCTTTGATCAACCTTCGTCGTCATCTCCACTAATGAATGTGATCAGAGATATACACGAAGTTGGTTTGACGAAGATAATTCAAGAGTTTGATACCCATCTCATAACAAATAGGTAGTTGAAAGTGCGTGAGAAAGGAAGTGACAAGGGAGTTTAAATCTTGGAAAGAACCATGTGGAAGTTCAATATACCACTTGGCTACTGAGCCCGTAAGTGTTCACTGGAAAAGATGTAGATGTATAGAATTTTCCATTAAGGATTTTGATGAACACCATAAATGGAAAGTCATCACATGGTTATTTGGGTCTTCTCTGGGTTTACTATCAAACTTTCGAATACTAGAAGGTAATTTAGCAAGAATCACTGTCCAAAAGGAGAACTTAGTATAGGATCATTGGTCAACCGAGACAAGTCTCAGAGATCTAGAGTTGCAAGGAAAGGTAACTGGTGGTTTACCTGAGGGTGATATTAGTGTGGCATAGGGATACCAGTAGGACCATAAAATGGGTGGGATGGATAATTGTATCTAGTAGGTCCCCCTATATACGTTTGTTGTTGACCAGGATAACTATGATTCAATGATGGTTGAGAAGCATTTGCAGGTGGAGGATAACCCGATGGTTTATGAGGATTGTAAGTCGGATGATTTGTTTTCCCATAAGGGGGGTAAACATTTTGTTCATGAGGAGGATACACATTAGTCCCGTGGGAAAGATAAGGTTGTTTTTGTCCTTGAGGATGTTGTCCATCAGATAATTATCGTTTCCTGGGAAAGGAATGTTCCAAAGATTTTGTGTTGCAGGTGAATTATGTCCATACAATCGGTGATGGACTCCAGCCTCAGGTTTCCCCCCAAGTTGAGGTTGTGTCCCAATTTGAGGTTGACCCCAAAATGGAGGTTTCCCCCTAGCATGAGGTTGAGTGCCAAAGGAATCTGGAAACTAGAAGTGAATGAATGATCGATGCCTCCAATTGGATTAGAGCCACCAAGACCAACTCCTCTAAATAAAGGTGTATGTATATAACCAACAACAACGTTATATCCAGGAGGAACAAAAAGTCCAAAAACTTCGGGTGTAACCTGAGCAGTGTTAGCAATGGAAGGATTCAGAGCTTTGTACCCAGGGGGAAGTGATGGATTTGGTATAATTGTTGTTCCAATTAGAGCTTAGAGCGGTGTCACATTACTGACAATGATAGTAGAATGTTCCATATGGATAGTAGGCTTCGAGTGAGAACCAATCAACAATTAGTATGCAATGGTGATGACATTACTGGTCATACCAGTAAAGTGGTCTAAAGGTACCATGTAACTAACATACCTCTCAGGCACTTGTGATGCCATAGGTCAATCGAGACTCACTCCTAGGTTACCATACAGATAATGTACTGTCAAAGGGATAGAACCAAAACTAGAGGTTCCAACAGTATGAGTCGGGGTCCTAAATGATTCACTTTGGAAAAGTGAATCCTCTACTCTAGATCCTACGTTAGGTCTGTTGGGTACCTCAAAATCATCAATAAAAACAATTTTTCTAGATGATTTCATCTGAAGCATACGTGGATCTTGTCTAATACTCAAAGCTAAGTTGATGGGAATTTGAAAAGCTTCCAAATAATCAGAAACAATTCAGAATTGTGCCAAAAAGTGTGTGCTTCCAACCTCAGAACCTAGTTCGTTATGAGCCTCAGGAGGGCCTTCTGAAGAGTTGGGAAACAAAGGTAGATAACCCTCTGAATCTTCTGGGGGTAGAACTTGCATCCTAAGTCAACGACGGAGGCTGATTTTTCTTGAGCTAAGTAACGAATGGAAAAATAAATCTATGGTTGACTAATCGAAAATGAACAACATACACTAATAAATCTAGGAATCAAACTAATAAAACAAAACCTTTTCTCGATGACTGTACTAGTTGGTGATGAAATCCAACATCGCGTGATCAAGTCAAGAAGGGGCTACGATACGAGCAGGTGGAACAGTTATGATGGTGACCTACTTAACGGACTTATGTCTTGGTGCAAGCTTCCACACAGTAATCGTGGATTTACCCTCCAAGGAGCTCGAGTGAGTTTGACCACCATCTATTCCAGGTATAGTGAAGACTTCCCTTCACTGTCACCTCATGTAAAGACACTAAATATTATGGATACCAAGGACACCAATTCACAGTCGGCCCTTGTGCAGGTACAGTCGATAGTCCAGTCTAAACGTATGGGGAGGATAACAAGCCCAAAATCCTTCGAGAGAACTGAGGACAAGTGGACTGGTAGAACTCCAAAGGACCCCAAATGGATTCAGAATTCATGAAGCATCGAGACCAAATGAAGACCGTTGAACCTCAAGAATAACCCCTAATATACGATCTCACTACTACGAATGGTTGAACAACAGAGGGATAATCTCCATACTCTCCCGAATGTGACCTCGTGCATAACCCATGTGTTAGAGGGGGATCCCAGAAAGATTATAAAAAAATTGGATTTTCTCTCCCTATCGCAAGATGATAATGCTTGTTTTGAGTGATTTGGAGAGTTGTACTAACATCCTAATCAAAAGCGCTAATCCTAGTCTAATTTTGGTGGAAGATTCTAAAAAAAAAATGTTCTAGATCAATTTTAATTAGCGTTGATTTTTGTGGCCATTCTTACTCAGAGGTGTATGAGAGTGAAACTGATGATATTATGACTCAATTCCCAAAAAATGCATAAGAAATGATAAGCATTATTTTCTTTCAATGAATGTCTACTTAAGGGGAGGAGAAGTAATTTTCCTTTCACTTTCAAACACGAAGATGCAGTAACTTCATGCAATCGTTCTCAATCAAGAATCCAACATAATGTAAAATATTCAGAAAATGGTTCTAATATCAAAAAACCAATCATGAAAATGTATCCTTTTGTTTAAATGTGAATAATAATCAGCTTGATGTAAAGATTCCTATGTCAATTAGACTTCAAGATCTGTGATATTTAAGCAATTAGAAGAAAACTTCACATAAAAAAAAAGACACTCTCACTATGATCAAGTAAGAAGCAAAAAGTGAAACCAAACTTACAAAAAGAAAACCAAAAATTCAAACAGAAGGAATTGCGTGGGAGAAATGACCTCAAAGATCAAATGGAACCATACATAGATCTTTGAATTTCCTTACAACAACTTTCAGACAATCAGATAAATGAGAAAGAAGTAGATCGACTCCAAATATCAAAGAAGAAGAGTGACTCAAAGAAAGGAAGATATATGTCAAAAATCCAAACAAAACATCATAAAATTCATAGAAATCAAAAGGTTGGAGGGTGAACCAAAGACACATTGAGATAGTAATAGTCTTGAGCAGATAAATCAGTAAAAATTACACTCAGAGATGGATTACCAAAGAATTTTTCAGCAGAAAAACACCAACTCTCTGGTGTCAAGGGAACCATAGTGTTGCAACGCTCCATGGGAGCCTGCAAAGGACCACTAGCACTCTAGATGTAAAGGCAGGGGAGGGGTAGCCTCTGAGAAAAAAAGAATTTTTCTTAGAAATAAAAAAACTCAAGAAAAATATGAAATTCAGTGTGTATGGGATGAATCCAAAAACCAACAAGACATATAAGAACCAAAAAAATACAGTGAACAGGATCTAAAGGTGAGAAAAGGCCAAAAACAATGCCAAGGAAGGAAACTAAAACTGAAAGCTTTGGTCCCCATTGGAGTCGCCAATTTCTATTACAGAAAAATCCCCCTGTGGATAATTGAACTTCCTCTTGGATCCTAGACCCCTATAACCAAGACATAAAGGTGCTAATGTTGGACACTGACATTCCTTCTAATGAAGCTAAACTAGTCAAGGAAGAATAAGAAAGGAGTATAAGTACCTTTAACGACGTTTTTCCTTGCTCGATCCCGACTCATATTGATCCCCAAGCTCTTTAAAAGGTCCTACAATCCAATGAGCAACAACGAAAAAACATACTTCCTATTCTACCATGATTAGCTTCAAAATAAATCTATCAAAATAAATAAGTTCATAAAACATACACAAACTTGAAAGAAACAAGCCAAGAACACACACACACACATATTAATGAAAACAAATAAAAGGTCTTACAAATGTAGATGCAGATGTAGAAGCCTCGCCAAGTTCTCTTTGTCAAAACCTTTGCTCAAAATTTCCACGATCAAAATGACTATACTTTCACTGATTATTCTCCCTTATGAGATCATAAGTTTGATCCTTCAATGTCTCTCCCTTTCACCATGAGGAGGCCTCCTTATATAGGCTTTGAGAGGCCCAACCACCTTAGATATTCTTGGGATAGTTTGAGGATCTTTCTCCATCATTTTTGGATCCTCCCTAAGATCCAGCCTTGACCTCAGATTCAAATCGAAATGACCTCAGAGATAAGGGGGATCTTCTTCTGATTTCCTCAACAACACAACGCTCCCCTAGAATGGTGGACAAATTGTTGCAATGCTCACCCAAAGGAAGGCAAGGAGTGCTAGCGTTCCCTGGTAGTGTTTAGGGGAGTGTTGCCCTTCAAAAATGATTTTCAAGTGGTATTTCTCAAGGAAAAAGCTTTGTACTCTTTGTCAAATGACATATCCTTCTTTTAACCAGTCTCTAACGATGTCTCAAGTGTTCTTGTGATTTTGTTCGAGATATGAAAAATGAAAGTATGATATTTGCGACACTTGTGATGTTTTTGACATTTGTATCCAAAGTATGACACTTGAGACACTTGCAATGACGACAGGAGGTCATCATTGAAGTGAGTAATTTTGATGTGTAACACCCCACCGTAAGCGCACCCTCACCCGACATAGACAACGAAATCAAGTCAATCACAAGTGTAGGATCACTAACATAAACTCACAATAGATACCAGAAAAAAAATATAGTACATACGCCTACAAAAATGAGGCAAGGCCAGTCGGTAGGCCACGGGTCCCTTCCTTTCCACCTTCCTTTCCACAACTTTGAAATGTCCCATAACCAAGGAGAGGGTTAGGACCTATTTCAAATGAAATTGGATTCTGGTAAGTTTTCATCCACAATAAAAACTCGGTCATCAACTTCATAGTCGTGATCAATGTGATCCACATCAACACAACCTTTTTGTTGATATTTAACTTCCTTAGTCCTTATTTCTTATCGCTTTTAATTGTTCTTCCATTTATTGGATCACTTTTGGTCCTACCAGGACCCCATCGTCGAGTCTATCCCAACTCAAGGGCATCTGATGCGGTCTCCTGTAGATAAATGTGACAGTGCCATCTAAATAGTACCTTGTTGGTTGTTGTCACCTGTAAACTCGACCAGCGACGAGAACTATTCCCAACATTTATGTCAGTCCAATACATACATACACAACACAACCTTCCAAATTTGGTTTGTTCCTTTAGTTATCATGTCTATCTCAGGGACATGATGTACTAAAGTTCAGTGGTGTTCCCAAGGCTTCTTGGGAAACTCGTCCAAAACGTCTTGCAAACATCAATTCCCTTATCAGATATGATTCTTTTGGTACATCTGGCAGTCTCAAAATATTGTTGATATAAAATATAACTATACCTGGAACCTATTGCATCGTAGGCACAAGGACAAAGGTGCACACTCTTCATTAGAGTGTCAACTATAACAAAAATATAGTCATTCCTCCTTGTCGTTAATGACAATCCCAACAATAAATTCCATCAAAATGACCTCCATTTGGATTCTAGAAAAGCGTGTGGTTGTAGTAATAATCCCAGAGATCAGCGTCTCTCTAAATGTTAATTTTCTTAAGGAGACCATGCGTTTCTTCGACTGCAACCTTATGAGAAAACTTCAATCAAGGATGACCATTCTCAGAAATTGGTGCCCAAATTTTATGGTCCTTATACCATTCTCTAGCGTGTGGTACATGTGTCCTATTAGTTATATTTTCCCAGTCATTCTAATATCCCTCATTTTTTCATGTCTCCTGCTTAAAGAACGTGATTGAAACTAAGTGCTAAAATCAAACCATCCTTCCTAAGTTGGATGAAGAAGGCTTCATCTTGTTGCATCCATAAGCAGTTTTGGACCAATGTGATCATTGTCTGCATCAACACACCATCAAGGAAGTGTTAGTCCAGTGGAAAGATACAACTCCAGTAGATGTCACTTAGTAACCAACTACCATTCTGCAGCAATTTCCTCATCTCAAACCTTTAGGAAAAGGTTTTTTTTAAGGGGGAGGACATGTTAGGGACCTAACCTCCCTAACCCCTCACATAGGTAGAAAATACATTTACAAGTAATAAAGGCCAATACTAATAAGGCCTAGCAATAAAGAAGACTAAGTCAAATGTAAGAAGACCTAATAGAAGCTTCCACTTCGATAATGATCTTCCTCTAGATTATTCTTTTGGATAGATAGATTTAGTATAAATAGGAGTAAAGGGTATGAGAATTTTTTCCTTCAGAATTATTGTAATAGAGCACTACTTTGTTGGAGGTTTCCCCCTTGAAGAGGCAAGTGAACATTGTTTCCTGTCAATAAAGTTATTATTTGGTGTTGTGGTTTCATCTATTGTGTTGTTCCACTATTATTCTCTGCAATATTTTTGTTCAATGCTATTATAATAGATCAAGTACCTTACAGGGTGAGAGAGAAAGACAAAGAGGAGCACACAAGTGCTCTTGTAGCGCATGTGTGCTCCTAGAGAGTGTGCACGCTCCTATCGCATGTGCACATTCCTAGACCGAGCATGCATGCTTGTTTGAATTCAAAAATTTTAGACGGGATTGATAAGGTGTATGTTCATTTGGTTGGCTCACACTTAGATTCAGGATGAAAAACCTGGTGGTTCGGTCAGTAAATTCATAAAAACCTCCATTTTTTTTAATACCCCTCTATATATATGTCTTTGATGTTATTTTTATATAGGCTAAACAATTCAATTCTTGATGAAATTGTAGAAACAGATCGAGTCGACTATGCATATTTGAAATACATAAAAAAATTTAAATTATATTGTTTACTATTTATAATCTATTTCTCTTCACATGTATCAAAATCCTAGAATACATACCTTTCTTATTTGTGCTATAACTTTTTCTCAGCTTAACCATTACGCAAATGAGTTATATGTGGCACAAGGCGAGACCGATACTTCAGATCTAAAAACAATTGAACATTTTAGGACCCTTTTAGCCTACACGAACAAAAGACATGGTAATTTCAGACATATGTTAACTTTGATAATTTAAAAAAATATATAAAATTGATATTAAAAATTTCCAAAAAAATACACTCTACAAGAAAAATGGGTTCTCTACAAGTATACAATTTTTTGGAACGAAATTACATCGTTAAAACACTCAACACCTGCACCAACGGAAGCATATATACCTTATATTTTGTTGGAAAATTAAGATGTACACATTCAGAAAAAAACAAATTTGATCTAGTTATTCACAATGTCTATAAATAAAAGTTGTATATTCGGAAATCTAATTCAATTTCCTAAGTTTCGTCTTCTTACACCATATTCAAATTCATTTTTAAAAGTACCTTGAATAATCCCTCCAAGTTAAGAGATTGATGTTTTTCCAGGTTTGCATTGCCACTAACGCATCATGAGATTGCACTCACCCTGAATTAGTGTATTTTTTCTTGCTAAAAGGTACCAATATAGATAAAAAATTGTATAATGATCGATTAAAAGTCATACATCCCCATTTATAGAGGTTTTTGGCCCCTAAAATATCCCTAGAGTACCGTTTGTCCTTTCTTAAAAGTTTCCCTCTCATCTAATCCTACCAAAGTCCATGCTACTCATGTATGGTAGTTCTACACTTTCTACAAAATTAAGCATTTTTCCACCTTTCCCCTAGCTTCTTGTAGATTTTAACCTTGTACAAATACAAATAATTACTACAAATGGATTCTTAATAAAAATAGAAAATATACAATTGACACTTGATCCCATGTAAAAAAAGTTTACACTTGGAAAGATATTTGATCTCTTTGGGCACTTGATAATCATCCACTTCAACTTTTCTTTTACTAAATCAACACCATCAACTATATATATGATGCAACTTTTAACATTACATTAACATATTATTTATTTTAATTTTAAATAGTCTTTTCATTGTCCATTGTTATTGTCCACTCTTTATATATATATATATATATATATATATATATATATATATATATATACGAAGAATATAAGAAAATCTCCCAAGTTCACACGTGTAGGGATTTGATTACTCTGGGAGTTTGAAGGACTCAGAGTTAAATGGATGAATATATTGAACCCCACATATTTTTTTACTATTTTATTTTTATTTATTATTATTATTTTAATGAATTCTTTACATGAACATCTATCTCACTAAAAAGAAAATTATTATTATTATTATTTATTATTATTTTAATAAATTATGTTACATGAACATCTCCCTATACTAATATCTTTTTCAACATAATATTTTTAAATAAAAATAAATAAAATTTGATACCCATCAACTTTAACGATCAAAATAAAATAAACATTAACCACATCATGTTAAATAAATTAAAATATAAAATCACATAATAACTTTTAAAGATTAAAAATATTAAAAATAGAATAAAGTTTGAAACTTTAACGATTAAAATAAAATAAACATTAACCACATCATGTTCAATAAATTAAAATATAAAATAGCATAATAACTTTTAAAGATTAAAAATATTAAAAAGTAGAATAAAGTTTGAAACTTTAACGATCAAAATAAAATAAACATTAACCACATCATGTTCAATAAATTAAAATATAAAATCAATTAAAATATAAAATCACATAATAACTTTTAAAGATTAAAAATATTAAAAATAGAATAAAGTTTGAAACTTTAACGATTAAAATAAAATAAACATTAACCACATCATGTTCAATAAATTAAAATATAAAATAGCATAATAACTTTTAAAGATTAAAAATATTAAAAAGTAGAATAAAGTTTGAAACTTTAACGATCAAAATAAAATAAACATTAACCACATCATGTTCAATAAATTAAAATATAAAATCACATCATCATGTTCAATAAATTAAAATATAAAATCACATACTAACTTTTAAAGATTAAAAATATCCACATCATGTTCAATAAATTAAAATATAAAACCGCATAATAATTTTTAAAGATTAAAAATATAAAACCACATAATGGTCATGAAATTTTCTCTCTACCTTTCACTTCATACGTGTTCTCATTTTACGAAAAAATTGCTATTCAAACAACCCAACTCACCTGCTCCATGTTTCTGTTTTCCACTGAAACACGTAACCTATCTATAAATTTAAGATGCGTGTTCTCATTCGAAGAAACTTATCTATCAATTTAGTGCGAAAAGATCGCATACATACAAAACAAAAAGAAATCGTCGGCTGGGAAGAGTGGCCGTCCAATCCACCAACCTTTTCACACAGAACTAAAATACTCGCGGCTGGAAAACGCCGAAAGGGTTACACTCCGAAAGGTTTACACTCAGAACAAAAGTCGTGTTTTTTAATGATATAAACGTGGCCTACATATATTTTGATGTTCCTTAATCATTTGAACGTGGTAATTATTACGTCGAAAGGGGTACACCTATTGATAATGGGCAGATTTAATAGGGGTTTAGTGCTTAATAAGTTTTCTATGGACAGGATTAAATATGGCTGGAATATTCTTAGTAGTCACACAAAACAGATGGCTGTGATTTCAATCATTAACTTCCTAGCTATTATAGAGACATCCGTTTATGTGTTTATTTTTTTACATTTACCTAATCATATTTAAAAATTACTTTGATAGCTAACTGATTAGGTTAATGTAAAAAAGTAAACATGTATGTCAGCATCTTCAATGCTTAGCCAAGATCATTAATTGTGCCCATTATCAATAGGTGTACACCTTTCTACATAATTATCAAATTTCAAACATAATTTAGTTCATATATCATTCATAGAAATGAGTGTTTTAATTTTTTAATTTATTTAATTTAACTAAAAATTTCGAAATATTTATATTATACAAATTTAATATTCAAATTTACAATTTTTTCAATTTTTAACCAAATTTCGAACATAATATAGTTCAATATATGAAAAAAAAATGTAGCATAACCATGTAAACTTTCAATCTGTGGGCAATTCATATATGTTATTAAATAGAATGTCTACCATTGTATTTAATGGTTTAATGCAGTACATTTTTTTTTATTCAGCTTTGTATTAGGTTAATTTGGGAGTAATCTTCTTCTTTTAGTTATTTTTGTATGTTTTTTTTGATAATTTTATTTGAAATTTTAGATTAATTTAAAATTTTGATTGATTTTCTGAGAATTTGGATTAATTTAAAATGATCCAAAATCGCTATAGTCAAGTTTTAAAATACATAGAACTTTAATCCATACTATACTAAACTCAGACTATCCATGGAAATTTGACCAAATTCAATTTTGTTTTTTACCTTCAACACGGCTTCGCGGTTATGTTTGCCTCCCGAATTAGTTTACCCCTTCAACTTTCCCATTTCTTCACGGAATATCCACGTTTTGGAAAACTTTGATGTCAGAAAGCTGAGATAGCCTATGCTGACATCATCGTAAGAATCATCTCGGAATCTCCATGTTTTCTACATTATGACGTTAGACTGCTGAGATACCATATCCTGACATCATTGTTATAATCATCTCGATGTCGTCTTCATTTTGGCGCGCCCCTAAAATAAAATTAAAAAGAAGATTTGTAATTTTAAACATTTTGTTTTTCTCAGAATTTGATATATTCAATGGATCTAATCATTTCAATCACAAGTAATTACCCCAAAGCTATATTGTCCATCAAAAACTTCTCCAAACCAAATATAGCGGATGCCCCTCTTATTGTTAACCAGGTTCTTATGTAAAACTCATTGTATTGATAAAAAAAATTATAAAATAATAAAATTCAACCCTTATAAATTCATCAATATCCATTTGTATTATATGAAATTGAAGTACATTATTCTTCATGTATGTATTGAATGTTGTAACATTAACCAAGGCCATATGAATGAAGGGAAGACATCCATTGGTATTATATGAAATTGAAGTACATTTTCCACGTATGTATTGAATGTTGTAACATTAACCAAGGTCATATGAGTGAAGGGAAGACTCAACATTGAAGGTATGGTTTTTGGGTGTAAATCGTTTCTCCAAAACCCCATCCATATTTTTATATTTATGTTTTTGTCCTTACATTTTTTAGTTTAATATTTTTTTTATTTATTCTTTTATTGTAGAGTCATGTTTTCACAATTCATGATACACTACATAAATTAATATATTAAAAAAATTTAATAACTACATTTTGAAATCAATATGATTTGACGAACTTAAAAACTTTATGCAATATAATAATAGCCATCTTAGTTTTAACACTGAAATGATACAGTCTATAAATAAACCTAATAACTTTACATGGAAATTGATACATTTAAAGAAGGACCTTCCAAGCTACATGATTAAATTAATAAGAAGTATCATGTTAATTTGATATTGAAATCAATGTGAAAATAAATTTTAAGAACCATATCCACAAATAAAAGTTGTGAATGAGTTTTTAACCCACAATATGTTCACTACAATGTCTATGAGAGCCCACCAAGGCCCCAAATATTTTTCATTATATTCATTGCCATGCCCCATAATTTAATTTATTACTAACAACCATCACATTTTCTACACAATATCAATCCAATTTCTGAATAATATTTGTACACAAATCATAATTACAATAAATTGATGACTTGATAATTGAATCTATGCTTTAAGTTAAAGTGTATATCATTATATAATGATTCATTACATTTTCTCTCATGCCTTCTCCTAATTGTGTGTGTGCACTCTTGAATAACTTATATATCAAGTTATATGAGTGTATGTCGTTTGGTATAATGGAGGTCGATAATTATATGAGTGTAGATTAAATGCTAGAATCCTTCTCTGAAGGGTATACATTGACCTATCATCCTTGTGAATATTAGTGGGTTTCCTTATTCTGGTTAGCGATATGATAATCATTTAAGAGAATAATATATGATGAAGAAAAAATTGATTGACTTAGTCACCCATGAATGCAAAATGGTATTAAAATATATAGAACAATGCTCATATACAAAAAATCCAATTTCAACCATATATATTGTGAATCAAACTTAAATAATTAGTTTTCATGTGTATGAGGCATAAATAATCCAATCTGTCTAAAAAATGAATGAATCAAGGAATTTAATATTGAATATTTATCATCCATTCAAAGAAATATCAATGTAAAATGGAGTGGGAGTGAAGGGAATTTGACTCATGCAAACTCAATCCACATTTTCATGTAAATTTGCATTACATCATATATTTTGAATATCGTATTATTGATTATTCATGTGTGATATCTAAACTCGCATGGATATTCTAGTAAAACAATTATTTTCTAGATTTTCATATTATTCATCTTCCTGATGGCACCCTTACCCACCAGGTTTACCAGAAAAAAAAATCAAATCGACCATTATTTTCATGCCCACTCCCACTATCACCCCATCCAAAAATATGTCATTCTAAAATATCTCATAACTTGAGCCAATTGAATCTCATCTCCTCAATTTTTTGAGAAAGAAAAACCCCACCATAGTAAATCTATTTGGGTCAATGGTTATTCAATCTCTCAAATTAACAAGACCTTCCACTCATTTCGTCATTCTAAATATAAAAAATCATCCTCCCCTTCCCCACCCTTAACTCACATTTATCTTCCATATATCCAAGGTACTATAAATCATATTTCTAAAATTCTCGCTAAAAGTAAACCCTCTTTAAACCCTACAAATCCTTCAAACAATTATTTAGAACAACGAAATATAAATTTGGCCCCATTCTTGGCCAAGGAGTATATGGAATTCCCTAATGATGTGGAAAACCATACATTGGCCAAGCTAACAGATCCTTCAAATCCTGAACCAAACAACATATAGTTGACTCTTTTAACAACCACATTTCCAAATTAGTTATCACCAAAGACTCCCACAAATTAAACATCTCATTTTCTTTGACCAAACCAAAATTATTTCTTGAACATGTTGTCACTCGAACCATATTATTCATGAAGCATTGGAAATTGAAAAGCATCTTGATAACTTTAATCAGGAAGATGACTATAAAATTAGCTAATATTTGAAGCACATAATTCATCATATTGGTCATTAAGATTTTTTTTTTTTTTGATTTCTTGGTTTTCATAATTTTCATGTCTTCCATCCCTAACCTATAATAATCTCCCCCCTTTGTTCCTTTTTGACATTTTAAACTTTTTGACCTTTCTAACTTGTTTCCCCTTTCCTCCCCCTATTTGTAATCATATTTTGTTAGGCCCTTTAATTTAATTTTTCTAGTGGAAATAATAACATTTTATTATTTTCAATATATATCTTTGATTATTTTAATCAATTTTTGCAACAGTCTCATATTTCACAATCATTATCCTAAATTTTTCTTTCCTTTACATATTTTCCCATCACTCTTTTCTATTATTTTTTCTTTACTTGTCCCTGATGATGGGTGGAGTGTCCATTTGAAACATTGGACATTTCGTATAAATCTCATACATATTTTTTCTCTAGAAATATCAAGCATGTCTTTTATTATGCAATTTACTACCTTTGATACCATATATAATACTACTAGTCTATTGCTCAAAATTACAGAATAATTGAAACCAAAATAAAATAAATAAGAAAATAAACACACCATCCCAACAAATGAATACAAGATGTGACCTGTGAAATCCAATGTGGGAGAAAAAATAACTAGATGGTGAGGCTTATGCTCATACCTTTCTTTCTTAGTTATGAAATGTAAGTCACTATGTGCTTTCCATGGACACTATGGCCTAATAGACAACTAGAGTTACAATATTTACATTCCTTAACACTCAATTAGCATTATGGTTTTAGACCCTATACTATATTATTAAAAGTACATACATGAATATCCCCACATGTGTGAGTAACATGGATTGACGTGGAATGAACTTCATACCATGGTGGTCAATAAGGTAGGTCAACTTGTGGGAGGCATAATTTCCACATATGAACTCCAATTAAGGTGATTTTCACATGATTGGAAGTATTTCAATGTGTAGAATAGGTTTGAGGGGTTAAAATCTATGCTCAAAATGTTTTGAGACCAAACTGTGTCATTTGATGCCTTAAAATAACTCTATAAGTTTCTTGACCCCAAATTATCAAACTAGGACTAGCCTCTAAAATGGGAATTGGAAGAAAATTCCTCCAATTTTTCTAGCCAAAATGTACCAATATACATGAAAAATTATATAATGATCCATTCCAAATCACACATCCCCCTTCAAGGATGTTTTTGTCCCTTAAAAGATTTCATTGAATGAGGTGATGATAATTATCCTATACTTTGAACCAAGAGTACCATTTGGCCTTGTGTGGAAGTTTCACTCGCATCTAAACCTACCAGAGTTCATGCTACTCATGTATGCTAGTTCTAGACTTGTTTTTGAAAATTAAACATTTTCCCAATTTTTCCCTAGCTTCTAGTACTAAGTCCTCTTGTTGTATGCAATTTGTGGTAAGGGTGAGAAAAATACACTAACTTGATGGTTTTGTATCAAGAATAAACAAAAAAATGTTGTATGAATTAGAAATCCTAATTCTAAGATATTTCCACCATTCTCAAGATTGCATTATTGATGAAGTAAATGGAAAAAAACATGAAAGAAAACCATCACATGAAAAAATTATTGTAAATAATGAAATAATAATTCAATATCAAATGGATAGGTTAAAGATACACCTATGAAGAGAATTTTTTGAAGACTTGTGGGATCTAAAGCCACCTCCTTGGATGGGTCATTTCCTTCCTTGGTGTATGCATGATCTCCTCCTTAATGTGTGACAAAGATACCTGGAAATGAAATGCTCTCTCAATAGGAAGAGGTCCTCAAAATTTATGGTGTGATTTTAGTACAATGTTTGTATTGTGAATGGTTGGATTATGGATGGAGAAACCTCAAGCTTTATTTATAGGGGAAATAGTGTTTAAACCCCTTTGACATGATCTTTGAATTGTTGTTAAAGATGATGAGATCAAGGCTAAGAATAGAGGTTATGGTTCAAAATGGTATACATATATCTAACTTCCTTTCTTCACAAATTCAAGATGGTATTGTATCAAAATTGGTTACTTGGTGGATGATGTGAAGCTTTTGGGTGTATTATATACATTTGTAGTGAAACTTCTAGGGGCAATATATGTGCTACCCCTTTTTGGTCAAAATATGGGTTTGACTCAGTAACTTTAAGAGGTCAAATAATGGTGATAAATGGGGTGAAATGGAGGATAGACATGTTGATAATGGTTTATTTTGGTAAGACTTTAGAAAATTCACAAGTGAGAAGTTATTAGGTGATAATAAATTGTCTCATGATGTGTGAGTCTAGGAGAAAATTGTATCAATGAAATACATCATATTTTCTTTATCCAAGTACAAAGAGGACCAATGAGGGAGAAGATTGTCTACGGAAGGAGGACCACCCACATAAGGCACATGGAGAACCAATTGGTCCAAGGTAATATGAGGCTAGGAAATAATAGATTGTTAGTGACCTAACCTCCCTAACCACTCATGTAGGTAGAATAATATAATTCCGTGTAATAAAGTCCAATATTGATAATGCCTGGAAATAAGGAAGAATAATTCAAATGTAGGAATACCTAATAGAAGATTCAGCGTATCAAAGGATATTCTTCTAGATTGTTCTTTTGGATAGATAGGTTTAGTATAAATAAGAGTAGCGGGTATGAGAAATATTTTATTGGAGATTATTTTAATAGAGCTCTTCTTTGCTCGAGGTTTCACCCTCAAGGAGGGAAGTGAAAATTGCAAAAATTAATCAAGGTGCTATTTCTGGTGTTATTATGGTATTATTCTGGTATTTTTCTGGTTATATCATTATTGCTCTATCATTTCTATGCTAATGTATTTATGTTCTTCATACTATTTTATATCTGGAATACTACATAGACAAAGTATAATACAAGAAGATGAATATTCCTACATACATATGTTTGGAACACAATGGTCAGGTCCAACATAGAATCATCATGACTATTATCTCAACTTGGTCCAAGGTAACCCATCAGCGAGGAAATTGGAACCAAGGAGCATAGGAATAACCTCTATAAGTAAGGTGTTGTTGTTGATAGTAGGAAGTCTATGGGAACCAAGGAATAATATGAAATCCTAAATACCAACATCCAATATACTACACCTATATTTGTATCTCTAGAAACAGGTGTTGTTCCTAGAACATCTAAGGATCTACTTGAAGGATAACTCCCTCCTTATAGATGATACAAGTCACACATGTGTAGGAAAATTGTATAATTAATTGGACCACTAAATCATTAAGTGTAAAAGAATCACAATGATGCGATAATGAGATAGACTCGAGAAAATAACAGAAAAACAAGGAAAAGAGAAATCATTATTCTCCTTTCTTGGTTTGAGGAACCCACTAACAAGAAATATGGGCCAAGGTATAATTCCTTCTAATCCATACCCCTAGAATATGGGTGTTGAATTTTATTGATTTGGAATGAATGATTATATAAATTTTCATCTACCTTGGTACTTTTTGGGAGGAAAAATGGAACAATTGGCTTGTAGGGCCTATTTTAATGGTAGGTCCCATTTGGAAATTTAGAGTCTAAAACCTTCCATATCCATTTTGAGGAATGAAATGACACTTTCTAAGGTCAAAATTTTGTAAGCATGGCCCCCAATGCCTTGTTGTTGTTGTACACACTAATACGTTTGCGATGGTGTGGAAATCACCTCAATCAAAGATATTATGCATAAGTTATTCCTCCAACAATTTGACCCACCTTCTTGACCACCATGGTTCTAAGTGGAGGTCATGTCAACCCCCACTACTCGCACATGTCGGGCTATCAATGTGTGGAATTTCAACTGTGCTTTAAAAACTATTTGGTTAGGTATGCAATTAGTATGCTTAATGATAACCAGTCAAAGTACGCGCATAGGAAACTATGACTATTGGAATATTAGAAAGATAACACATATACTATTGAAATATTCATTAATTTTGAATATTACAAGTTTAGTGAGTTCAGTTGCTATCTTGGAGATTCGTTGTTGGTTGACTATAAAAAATTGTGCAGTACTCAAAAGTGTTGATCAATGGAGGTAGGGTGGAGTTAGTGGTCGTCATGAGGACAAATTAGAAGACATTTGTTTGACTGGATAGAATTGTGAGCTTTAGAGCAGAATAATTCATCGATAGTATAGTAAAGGTTTCAAACCTTTTTTCACCATTTATCAAGACGTAAAAGGATTTGGATTCAGACATATTTAGCATCTGAGTCTCTACAAAATACAAAAGAAGTAATGATTTTCTACCTCCTTCTAGGAATGGTCTGAGAGAGAATTGAACCAGTTTTGCGTTGTTTAAAAGCCATGTCGTTTGCATGAGAAGACCTTTGATGAGTTCTTACTTGGCACTATTTCTAGTTGGAGGTTTGTTCCAATAGCCAAGTTTGTAAAGTGGTATACAACTTGACCTGGTTTATAATATTGAAATACATAACCACTTTTTTTTGTGTTCTTTCATCTTGTGTCATATATTCTCCTTTAATAATCATCAACCCTGTCATAAATTCAATTCCTTCAGAGTGTGTTACTAATCGCATGAGGGTCTTATTTCCCTCTAAGCATCGTGCCAACCAATAATTAGTGCCCCATTCATTATCCCTTGGGGAAAACACTGCGTATATATTCCCTGCAAAAAATGGAGTGCCAAAATGTGAGTCCACTAAATGACCAAATCATAACACATTCATTCTAGTTATTCAAAATTTAATAGAAGGATTCACTGAACCTGGTAGTCTAAGATCTGAGACATGATCATAATATATTGAAATACTTGATTGGTCCTCATCCAATTGGAATAATTCCATAGTTATACGTTGACCAATGGGGAGTGATATAAGATGATATCTATCAACCCAATCTATAAATTCACAATCATCCCATTCATTAATACTAAATGGAACACATAAGCAAGAGAGTTTTCTCGTCCATATTTCAACTATTGCATTGTATGATGTTCTAACTTAATGGAATCCATGAGTGCCATGGATTGTTTTTCATTCATACCACTATGATCGATCTACATCAAGACCACCTCCAAAAAATATCTATGTACATGTACTTTATTGTGTTATTGATCTTCACAGGTTCATGTTCCCTCTCCCATTACAGAAGAACATCGTTCAACAATGGATTTTGCATCTTGAATGGTGGAAGTAGTAGTGAACTTCATTTATTTCCTACGTAATTCTCTTTTTATGCATGCACCTACTCCATCATTCTCCCCTTTCCCATTCCCAAAATCAAAATAGTTCCAAATGTTTGGTACCTTTAGTTTTTTGTGAAACATACACAACCGTTGAAATACACATGCATTTTTTAACTGACTTGCATAACCATCTGACCAGATCCAATGTTGTTCCATCTGTATGTTCTTATCCTTATGGTGATTGTAGAACAACTGGAAACAATCTTGTAAATAGGTTGAGTCATGGCATCAATAATCACTTATGTAGAAGTGATACTCTCTCAATATAACTTTGTCTTGTTCATTACTATCCAGTCCATGCATGTATGTGATATGTACCATTTGCCAATCTACTCTAAGTGATAATATTGGCTTTGAATCTCATTTTATGGTTGAAGGGTGTAGTCCTTAGCAAAATCAACCACTAATAAGACAATACCAACAGGAAATGTATCGTTGCATACTCTAAAATGCTCATCGTGCCATTGAGTCACATGGACATGCTAAACATAATGTTCTTTATTTTCGATGAAGTCCTTCATGAAGTCACAAACTTGTACTTGGGAAATAACCAATTGTATCTTTTTTCTTTCCTATCCTCCATCAATATCATATGTCACATATTTAAATCTTTGCAAGGAAACCTCCTTCTTCTCCAATTCATACTCGTCCCTTACATGGATGCACTTTCCTAGTAATGTCATTCCACTGCACCTAGGGAAAGTCCCATATAAGCTTGCATTTTGATAAAATGTAAAACACTTTGGCCTTGTACACAATATGTTGTGATTAAAGTATCTAGTTGACAATGGTGGAAATATAACTGGGTATTCCTACAAAAGGGTGATGTGCAAAACATGAAATATATATATATATATATATATATATATATATATATATTCCATCATAATAACCATACTTAATCTGATATCTACAACAACACATGTTATGAATTGTGTTTATTCGAACATACCAAGGATTTCATTTATGGAAAGGTCTTTGGCCTAAGTTAAGTGCAATATGTATTGTTCTAAATCTCTCATACAATTCTATCTGTGTAATGTCAAGATAGTGTTTAATATGGAGTTCACAGTCCCTAGATCTCCTTATCAATTTTAGTACATCTTTTTGTTTGGAAGAAGGCCTCGTGTTATCATGGCAGAAATATTGAACTAGTCCCTCAACCACTCCAATTAACTTCATGTTATAATGAGGTAGTCTTCCAGTGAAGGTCCACAAGTCTAGTGGGGCACCTGTGTCGAGGATATCTCATCTATGAGAATACTTTCTAAGGGTTTTGACATTGCATTTCAATAAGTGATAGGTTTGTTGTAGAAAATGTTTTTTTCTTGTAATATTGCTAACAATTGACTGGTACAAGACACATTGGGCTTCATTGTGGTATTTTGAAAAAGACTTCTTACCAATTATTTGAAAATTATCTACAAGGTTGCATACTATATGATGACTTGTTTCTACACTTTTGACTTTTTTAATGCCTAAAATTCTACTAATAGCAATTAAACTTCTCAATTTTAACAAAGATAAAAATAATTGACATTTAGCATCATTGGATCTTGTTTCAAAATATTCTCGAATGATTTTTTAAGATTGATAATGAATAGTATGATTAGGTAACTTACCTTCAAGTGATGTTATACCACTTTCATCGATCTGAATTCATTTAGGAGTTCTTCACTGCGCAGTTCTCAATCTAGGTAGGGATTATGAACCCCTATTATAGGACTCTTGACCTCCATGTTGTGGAGTTAACAGTGTTGTAGTTCTTTCCCCTTCAATCACTGGCAGATAAATTGTGGGATGAGAGTGCACATTTGATTGTCAAACAAGAGATTGCACCGCATGAATTTCTTCACCACAATTTTTTACACCAGTTGCTTCTCTAATTTCATCCATTGTATAATCAACTCCAAGCAAATCCTCCACCATATGTTCATCCACAAAATGTTATCCTGATGAGAGATTGTTTGTATTTCTCTCTAATTAAATCTCACACTTTGCTTCTCGTGATGGAGGAGAAACATTAGTGTCTTCTATTGTGCTAGAAATTGTATTTCCCTCGTGTGAAAGCCTATGCTTTGACATATGTAACTTTAATTTTTATCTTTCTTCTTCTACCTTTTCGATTGATTTTGTTTTCTCAGTGAATTTCTTTCTCGAATCTGGGGGTTCCACATGTTTAAATATAAGAATTGGCTTCCAAACACCCACCACAAATTTGTTTTTGTATTATGTAATACGACACAACCAAGTGGGGAAATTTATTTTTATATTACAAAAGAAGAAACATCTAATAATTCCAATTCCAATTTCACTTGGAAAATATTGTCTTCCAATTCCAAGAAGACACAAGAATATACAAACAAGAATTATAATTACACTTGGACAAATTTGTCTTCCAAGTCCAAGAAGAATCAAGAATATACAAACAACAATTCCTATTTCACTTCGACAAATTTGTCTTCCAATTCTAAGAAGACACAAGATGATACAAACAACAATTCCAATTGCACTTGGACAAATTTGTCTTCCAATTCCAAGAATATAGAATTACATACAAACAACAATTTCAATTGCACTTGACAAATTTTTCTTCCAAATTTTCCTGCAATGGCTTGGAAATATCACAAAAGTATTTATGAATCTAACAAGAACACTGAAAAAAGTAAAACTTGTCTGTGCAGGCTTCTTTTGTTTGAAGTTGTTGTGTTTTTTCTCAACCATGAGATAGATGAGGTGGGGTGTGTTTGGCACAATAATATTCCCAGTAGGAATGTGCACGCATTCCTAGAATGTGTGCGCACTAAGGCACGTGCATGTTCTAGGAATGTGCTTGCTTCCTGCTGAGCATAAATGACCAACTCAATAAAGTCACATGAGTGTGTGCACACTCTTAATGCAACAAATATAGAATTTAATATCCACTAAACCTTTTTATGAATAAAATTTTAATGGGGTATGGGGAAAACTAAGGCCTAAGGGGTTAGGATTGAATGTTTTTTCAGGGATAGAGCAATGGTTAGAGCACCAAGATGTGGGTGATGTGAGTGAAAGGGTTGTACACAAGGTATATGCATAGTGCACTCAGGGATCAAATTAAGATGGGGTTAAGGATTGAGTATAAGTTATTCCTAGGCTTAGATGGAGCTAGGGGGGTCTATGTCATTGTCCACATAAAGCTCTGGTTCAACCTCTAAATCTAGCTCTAGCTCTATGTGGTGGTCTAGGTCATGGTCTACATCAAGATCTAGGTTTGGTGACAAGATATTTGGAGGAATAGAACTTATTGAAATGGACATTATGACCGTTTGGAGGCTTAAAGATTATGAGAGTGTAGTGTAATCAAATTGAAAGGACTATTTGGAGGTGGAGAGATAGTGAGATTTCAATGAATTGTTTGGAGGCCTAAACATCATGAGATTGCAGTACACCCGAGTTGAAATTACTGTTAGAGAAAGAAAGATGTGAGATTGCAGTGTACCCTTTAGAGTCTCAGATCTGATCAGATTGTGATTGGGGTTATATTCTATATATTATGTGAAGGGGTGGAGATCAGAAAATGCACTACAAAGAGAACATCATTTGTATTCATTTCATTTACAATTTTTCTTTTGAAGTTTGTTTTATTTATTCATATGAATTTACTTGAGGATGGTTGAGTACGTATGAGCTTTGATTTCACAAATATACAAAGTAATCTTATTCATGTGATCGGATTAATCAAGATATATGTGCATGTTAAATATAATTAGTAGAGGAACAACAACAAGTCATGATAGGTTTCATTATTTTGGGCATTGTCAAGCTCTAGGTCAACGTCTTAATCTAGATCAAGCTCTATGTCATGCTCTAGGTCATGGTATTTGTCAAGCTCTAGGTATTCATCTAAATCTAGCTCTAGATCTATGTCATCATATAGGTCATGGTATTGTTGGACACACCTACCACACTTAGAGGGGGGGGTGAATGAGTGTGGGGCTCTTTTTCCAAAACTTTCCTCTTGCACAAAAACTCATCAATTAGCATTCAACATTTATTCAATACCCATTGTTGTCATTTATAACCAGTTAGATGTGAGCACATATCAGCAACATATATCAGCAATATATTATCAACAAGTCATCACCACAATGAACACA
>ML826174.1:23088-44590 GCA_009831015.1 Picea engelmannii
GCCATAAGTATGAAGTCATTTAGTTTATCTTCAATAGATGAATCATTGTCTTCACCATCTGAAGGATCATCATCATTGTTTGCACAAAGAATTTTCTTCTTAAAGTTATTCTCTTTAAAGAAATTTTTGTGTTTGTATTTCTCCTCATCATCACAAGTATGATCCTTTCCTTTGCGGGGAAATTTATTTGCAAAATGACCTATCCTACCATAGTTAAAGAATTTGAAAGACAGTTTACCTTTGTATTTTCTTGATCCCTTCTTCAGTCTCTTCACAAATTTTGCTTCAATTTCATCGGGCTCAGAATCCTCATTCTTGTCTGCTTTAAATGATGCTTCTCTGGAGGTGGGTTTATATTTAACTAATTTCATTTCATATGCAGTCAATGTTCCTAGAAGTTGGTCAAACTGCAAGGTTTTTAGATCATTAAGTTCTTCTATAGCAGAGACCTTCGGGTTGAACCTATTTGGGAGACATCTCAAGATTTTCTGAATTAAAGAAGATTCCCCAATTGTTTCAACAAGTGCCTTCATTGCAGTTACCATTTCTTCTACTCTCAGAAAGAGTTTTCCAATAGTTTCATCTTCCTTAATCTTCAGTTGTTCAAACTGTATTATGTAGGTTTGAAGATTTGTATCCTTTACCTTCTCATTACCCTCATAACTACTAATGAGTTTGTCCAACATTTCTTTGGCAGTTCCTAGGTGCATAACTTTTACGAATTCTGCTTCTGTAAGCCCACTCAACATAGCATTCATAGCCTTAGCGTTGAAGCTAAATTCTAGTTTGTCATCCTTATTAGCTAGCACAACTAGCTTTACATAACCAATATCTGCCACATCCCAAACATCTGCACCTAAAGCCATTATGTAGGTTCTCATTCTAACTTTCCAGAAGGCAAAGTTTGTTCCATTGAACAGAGGGACCTTATTGGTTGAATTTCCTTCATGGCTTGACATGTTTAAGCTCTAGGATCTACCCTTATATAAAAGGGGCCTGCTCTGATACCAATTGTTGGAAGACTGAGAGGGGGGGGTGAATCAGTTGTTGTCGTTCTTAAACAATTATGCTTCTTTTAAAATCTTTACAAGGCACTCAAAGATGATCACAATAATGCAGAGAAATAAACAAAGGCACATTTATCATCAGTCACATATATGAGAAATAAAGAGATAGATAATTATGAGGAGACCCATACATGGTAAAAACCTCTTTTTCTTTATATCATAAGTATTATCTACATTCCTTACATTATCATACATATGAGCACCAACTCATTGTGAGGCTACAACCTCTGGTTTTGCAAGTTGAAACTTGCTGAGAGAACCAACTCTCTATTTTCTCTAGCACCCACTAGAAGGAAGCACCAACCCCCTGGTTTCTCTAGAACCAACTAGAAGGAAGCATAAACTCCCTAGAAGGAAGCACCAACCCCCTGGTTTCTCTAGAACCAACTAGAAGGAAGCACCAACTCCCTGGTTTCTCTAGCACCAACTAGAAGGAAGCATCAACTCCCTGTGTTCAAGTACCCACTTGAACCTTTGAGGACACCAGTCCTCCCTAGCACCTCCCAACCACCCTGGTATATAAATTCCTTGTTACTAAAACTTATTACAGTGATATAAAGTTATTCAATGGCTTACCAGCCTTGTCATTGTTCTGTTAGACTAATCTGCTATGTCTACATCAGTGTCTTCTGCACGCCCCTTGCACTTTATGTTTGTCTTCCTTTTATACTCTCTGCATTGTCTCCCTTCAATGAAACCTTCCTCTACTATGCATTTCTGCACCTCCGCTCTGCCTCCTTTCTCACCCTTGAATTCTATTTTCTTTTTTTTCAACTCTTTGTGCATGCAATATTTCCATCCCTATGCATGCTCACTTCATGCCAAATTCCTCCACAACTTGAGTGCTATGTTTGATCATCATCATGACTCTTCAGCTTCTCTAGTTTTCCCCCAATCGTTCAGCATCACTGTATGTTATACTGAGATTCCTCAGCCTCTCTGGCAGTTTGAGACTCTTCGTCTTCTCTGTGACAGTCGAGCTCACCTTCTATGTTCCAGTTACAGGCCTCAATGCTCATCTAGTTGTCAATCACCTCCACAAACATCTTCATCCCTCTTCAAGATTCCCAGAGACTCTTCACCTCCTCTTTGAATCATCCTGAAGTGTCTTCGAGTCCTTTGGTAGAAACCATCAATGGTTTCTGGCAGTTACACTGTGTCGTGCTATAGTAGCCCTCCGTTTTTGTTCAAATTCACCTGCATTGTTGGATTGATTCCATGGGATCTTGCACTCATTTCGAAATTTCGGCATTCGAAAATTCGGCATTCATGTGATCATGTGTCTCGACATTCCCAGTCGCGATCCCCGAAAAAGATCTTGGTTTCTTTAGGTCTTTCCTCCATCTCTCGCTGATGTGACCAAGGGTTGTGACCACCGTCTTATGCATAAGGCACTTTCGCGATTTCTCATTTCGTGAATCTGGAGATGAGGCATCTCGACTCTCCAAGTCATGATCCCCAAAACCCCGAAATGACGTGGGATCAACGGTCACGATCAACACTTGATCTGACGGCTTGGATCATTTAGCGATTTCGCATTTCGTGATTTCAACATTCTTGATGTTCAGTGTTCTTGTCACTACAAAGTCCTGATCCATGAAGCTCCGAAATGGGGTCGGATCAATGGTCCAGATCACATCTTGATCTGACGGCTGCGATTATGTCGTGATTTTGCATATGGTGATTTCGATATTCCTCTGGTTATTATTCTTTGACATCTCCAACTCTCGATCCGCGAAACTCTGAAATGGACTAGGATCAATGGTCCAGATCAAACCTTGATCTGATGGCTCAGATTAAGTCGCGATTCTGCATATCGTGATTTCAGGATTCTTGTGGTTATTATTCTTTGACATCTCCAACTCTCGATTCACGAAACTTCGAAATGGACTGGCATCAACGGTCTAGATCAAACCTTGATCTGACAGCTTAGATTAAGTCGCAATTCCACATATCACAATTTCAGGATTCTTGTGGTTATTATTCTTTGACATCTCCAACTCTCGATTCGCGAAACTCCGAAATGGACTGGGATCAATGGTCCAGATCAAACCTTGATTTGACGGCTCAAATTATTTCATGATTTCGCATATCGCGATTTTGAGAGGTTAGGGAACCCCGTTCCTTTGACTCTCCAGTCAGTGAACTGACGATCTTTCCCCACGTGTCCTGCCTGATGATGGATGGTCCTCCTTCTTTCGATATTTTGTGAGCCCGCTACTCCTTGCACTTTAAAGAACGTGCAGTTTATCCTTGATCCGATGATGGTGGGATCCCACGCTTGGATTTAATGCTTGAGATCCATCCTCCTCTTCAGCGAGCTCTTCTTGTCTACATTGAGATCTGACAACCATCAATAATTCTGAATTGTTGATCCAACGATCACGGTTACTACTCTTCCTCGATTATCACTGCGTTGTTGATCATCGTTGTTGTACTCAAGCCATCATCGTTGTTGTGCTTTCCATCAATGACAAGAATACACTTCCTGTAAAACATGCCAACAAGTTTGATTCTTGATTATACACACAAGTTAGAGTAATTGAAGTTTAAGTGGTGCATGAGGCAAGGGTGTTGACTATATGTAGTAGAAGCAGTGAACGAAAGGAAAGGACCCTCCTTGTGTTAGTACCCAGTATTGTTAGAGTTTAAGGATGTTTTTCCAAAGGAGTTGTCAGGGTTACCTCCTGAGAGGGAGCTTGATTTTACTATTGAGATAAAACCTGGTGCAGAACCAATTTCCAAGACTCTGTATAGGATGACAGAACCATAACTTTTTGATTTACAAATGCAGTTGAAAGAGATACTCGACTTAGGGATAATAAGGCCCAGTGTCTCACCTTGGGGTGCACTAGTAATTTTTGTAAGGAAGAAGGATGGCTCCTTACGATTTTGTATAGATTACAGAGACTTGAACCATGCTACAATGAAAATAGGTACCCAATGCCACAAACAGATGACCTCTTTGATTAGATGAAAGGAGTAGTGGTATTCTCAAAAATTGATTTGCGATTAGGGTATCACTAGTTACGGATTCAAGAAGGCGATATTCCTAAAAATTCCTTTCGAACTCGGTTTGGGCATTACGAGTTCATTGTAGTACCTTTCGGTTTGACCAATTCACCAACAGTATTCATGAGCCTCATGAATTGTGTATTCCAAAAGTACTTAGATCGCTTTGTACAAGTCCTTATAGATGATATCCTCATCTATTCCAAGAACAAAAGAGAACACAAGGAACACTTGTGAGTGGCATTTTCCTACCTTAGAAAGAACAAATTGTTTGGGAAGTTATCGAAGTGTTCCTTCTTCCAGAAAGAAATTCACTATTTAGGTCATATCATTTCCGGTGAAGGAATCTTGTGGACCCTGAAAAGATAAAGGCCATTATGGAATGACTAGTGCCAAAAATGTGCATGAGGTAAGAAGCTTCATGGGGCTAGCAGGTTATTACCAGAGATTTGTCGAAGGGTTCTCTAAAATAGTGAAACCCATCACCACTTTGCAGCATAAGGGAATCAGGTATGAATGGACAGAAGAATGTGATAGTACATTCATCGATCTTAAGAGGTTACAAACTAGTGCACCAATTCTATGAGTGACGGATATGAAAAAGGACATCACAGTTTGCACGGATGCCTTGAAGCAAGGGTTGGGGGCTGTGCTAATGCAGGATGGAGGAGTGATAGCGTATGCATCAAGGAAGATGAAGAAAAATGAGGAGATTTATGCTACTCATGATTTAGAGTTGGTAGTTGTAATGCTAGCTCAGAAACTTTGGAGGTAGTATCTAGTGGGACAAAACTTTGAGCTCAAAGCGGACCATGAAAGTTTAAAACATCTCTTCAATCAAAGGGATCTTAATTCCAGGCAGAGGCGATGGAGTGAGTTTATGAGTGAGTACAATTTTGGAATTTCATACATCAAGGGAAAGCATAATTTGGTCACAGACACCTTGAGTAGGAGACCATGTGTATTTTTCTTGGTACCCTTAAAATTCAATATGAGGGATTGCATGTTGACGCAACTCCTTGGAGATAGTTGGTATTTAAAGGTTACTTAAACCCTCTAGAGTGGGAGGCAATTAGAATCAAAGTATGATGGATATAGCCTGGAAGAAGATGGACTATTAAGATATCATGGAAGGATGTACATCCCTGAAGGTGGGGATATTCAAAGAATCATAATGAAGGAAGCCCATAGAGCACTTTATTGTGCACATCTAGGTGTGAAGAAAATGTATGCAGACATGAAGAATATTTTCTTCTGGGTAGGCATGAAGCATAATGTAATCCATTTTGTTTCCAAGTGCCTAGAGTGTCAACAAGTGAAATCCAACTACCACCACTCGACAAATCTCCTACAACCACATGATGTCCCTATGTCCAAGTGGGAAGTCATTTCTATGGATTTTGTTGTGGGGTTGTTTCTCACATCTCATAGGCACAATGCCATTCTTGTGATAGTTGATAAGTTGACTAAGAGTGCTCATTTTATTCTTGTTAGAGACACTTACGATGTCACTAATGTGGCATGCATGTTTGTAAGTGAGGTCATCCATTTGCACGAGATACCCAAGAAGATCATTTCAGATAGGGACTCCAGATTCACTTCAAGGTTTTGGACAAGTTTGTAGTCAGCGTTGGGGACTCAGTTGAACTTAATCACAACTTATCACCCTTAACTAGATGGGAAAATCGAGAGAAGAAATAAGGTTATGGAATACATTCTTAGGACGTATGTTATGGATAATCAAACCCATTGGGAGAAGTACTTACATTTGGTAGAGTTTGACTACGATAACAGTTTTCATAGCTCCATCGAAATGCCACCCTACGAAGCTCTATATGGAAGGCCATGCAGAACACCATTGAGTTTGGAAAGATAAGAAGACCAAGTGACAGTTGGGCCAGAATTGATTCAAGAGATGGAGGAACAGGTGTTACAGATTAGGCAGAGACTAAAGGAAGCACATGATAGACATAAAAGTTATGTTGATGCACATAGGACTGACCGAAATTATAAAGTGGGAGATCAAGTTTTCATTTGTATCAGGCCCAATAAGACTACCATTCAGTTTAGGAAGGGGACAAAGTTGTCACCTCAATTTAAAGGACTATTCAAAATCTAAGAGAAAATTGGACCAATTTCCTATCGTCTCGTACTGCCACCCCACTTGCATAAAACTCATAATGGTTTTCGTGTATGTTTTCTACGTCATTATGTTGTTGACGAATCACATAAACTAAATTGGAAGGAATTGTAGGTATTGGACATGGGAACCCTCACGGTAGAACCATTATTCATATTGGACAATAGATTCTAATAGCTTAGGAACCATCTTGTAGACTAAGTTAAGGTCTAGTGGGACACATATAGTCCAAGATCTGCTACTTGGGAGGATGCCGAGACATTACAATGAGATTATCCCTCACTTTTTTGACCACCTCGAGAATATGTTTCTCGAAGGTTGGGTGTATATAACACCATCTTTTGACTTAGACAACTAGGATTACCTGAGGCCTAATCACCTTTATTTTTTATTCAGAGTGAAACTATTAATGATACACTTGAACTTTTAATATGTATGAACCTTTATGAATGTTTAAATGTTATTTGAATGATGATGGATATAATGCGATCTACTATGTGAATGTAAATTATATAAATGTTTAAATGTTACTTGAATGATGATGGATATGATGTGATCTATTATGTGAATGTGAAATCTATGAATGTTTAACGTTATATGAATGATGGTGGATATGATGCAATCTATTATGTAAATCAAAATTATATGAACGGTTAACGTTAATTGAATTATGGGGATATTATGAGATCTATTTCTAACTTGAAAATTTTGACATTAAAGTTGTTGGTATGTGAATACTGAATTGAGATTATGGTCGAATGCTTTTACATTATGATAATGCATAGATATGTATGAGTTTGTGTTATAGACTAATTTGCAGGTCATTGGGCTATGAAATAACCAAGGGATAATGGTAATAAAAGTGGATGTCATGACCACCGACCAAGAAACAATATGGTATGAATCTTTGTATGTGAAATTATATTGGTACAAATGCACTATTATGATATATAGACCAGAGAAGGTTTTCGGGTGGTGAGACTACCCAAACTGAATAAATGATGACAAAATTCCTAGCAACATGGTGCCATTATATATTCCATTGTAGGGTGTGGACCCTATTCCTATTAGGAGGGGTGGAGGCATTTCCCACCATGTATCCTCCGAAACCTGGAGTCATGGGAGGATGATGTTATCTCACACTGCCCTAGACATGTGATGATGACTGCCAGTTGTCTACTGGGGAAGCTTGGTTAAGATAGTGGCACTTTCGCTTACGAGTTCCATTTGGAGTTAGGTCAATATAGTTGATGCTCCAAGATAGTCCAACAGAGGAAGGATAGGAATGGAAGATGGAAGTAAGTTAGGGAGGAAGGATGAATAGAAATAGTTGAGAGTGCATGGAGATTTTCCTTATGGTGGAATTTATTGTTTTCATTCTGAAAAGAAAATATGTATATATGTATATTCATAATTACTTAATTGAACTACAATTGTCTAAATAAACGTTGTTGAGATAGATTATTTTAATTAAAGGATTTTTCAAACATTTAATTGGTTTATTATCTTTTATAAAATTAATTTTCTTGTTGATTGGGTTGGATGCATACAAGAATTACCATAGAGGTGATAGTTATTGTCATTAGTACATGTATGAGACTTGTATGTTCTAGCTACACATGCATTTCTTACACATGTACACTAGTATGTATGAGTTTTATTTGGCTTACTTACTAATAATGTTGTTTATTGGATATGCACGTGTGAACCATGTGTCATTTCCCTTGTATTATAAATTACTTTAACTTCAGGATGAAGTTTCCTAAAGGGTGGGTGTATGTAACACCCCTAATGAATTAATTAAGTATCATGATTAAATATTTGTTTAATAAATATTAGTTCAATAAATTATTAATTTTGATTTTTTTTAAGACTTATTTTATAATATAATTGTATTGGTAGATGGACCCATTTATGGGGAGGGGGATAAGGTGGTTGAGGTTTAATGGGGGGATAAGATGCTTGGAAGGAAGGATAAGGGGATAAAGAAAGGGAGAAAAATTGGAGAAGGAAAAGACAAGGGAGGAGGCAGTTTGGAGACTGTGTATTTGTTTTGAAATTGTTTTGTGCTTACAGACTTGAGGAATTTCACAGGGGGCACCTGTTGCTAGGAATCTTGGGCTTGGGGGATAGGAAACTATAAGGAATCCTTGGGATAGGGATCCAGATAGGTTGTTCCTAGCTAGCTAGGAGGTTAATCAGTTTGGGAAGAGCTTCAATTTGGGCAGATCTTCAGTTTGGTCAGAGCTTCAGGCAGAGCTTCATAACAACATCAGTTTGAGGTAGATATGTTTTATTATCATCATTATTATGTTGTTGTTCATTATTTATATATTTTTCATGATAATTATGTTGAACATGTTGTTTATTTTCATGTTGCTCATTTTAATTCTGCTCAACATTGTTATTATGTTGAATAATGAATTGTAAAGAAATTATGATAGCATTTCTACATTTAAATTTATGTTTTATAAGGATATATATGGACAGGCCTTACACCATCTATTTTACCCTATTATGACATGATATGAGTGATTATCAGCTATGAGCATAACAAAGGCATGAACTTAGTTGTTCCTATAATCAACTGGTTGGGGCGTCGAGATGCCCAAGATAGAGAAAGAAATATGTATAGTAAGGTTGTCAAGTGAGTGCTTCACCTTATATTTTGGCTGGAAACCAAACAATCACAATTAATCAGTCAAGGTAGGTAGGTAGGTAGGATAGGTTTCTTCTATGTTTCAATTAGTTTCCGAGGAAGGAAAGCCCATGTGAGCAAAGCTAAGGTCCCACCATGTACATGTAGCTGTTCTCGATTGGAAATCGCTTGCAATCAAACCTGCCAAGCCATCGAACCAATCTAAAATCCAGAGCCATCGAACCAAGCAACCATCACTTGAATTACAAGATATGAACCAGATATTTTTATATTGCTTGTACCTATTATCGAATCCACTCAGCTTGCCCCTACAACGGATTTGCACTGATTACCTCGAGTTGAGCAAACAACCAAACTATCGGTGGAATGGATGCATAAGGATATTGTTCTCAGCCTGGAATACAATCATGAAATTGAAAGTACCAGAGATTCCATGCCCCTTCGTACCGTGATTGCAATCCCTGATTTCGCCCACCCTGATTATTAAGTGAAATCCCTGCTTTTGCTTTCCCGGTGGAAGATCAACCAATTCCCATGTCTTGTTCTTAATCGTTACTTTATGCTCGATGTATCCTGTTGGATGGGCCCTCGACCTCTGATGAAGCTGATTCCTCCAATGAGGTTGAGCTTCTGGGGTCATGGGCACCGATCTGGATAGGGAGAAGGGCATGGGAACGATGGTTTATAGAATTGCTTATGAGCTGGAAGGTATGGACAGACCTTACACCATTTATTTTACCCTATTATGACATGATATGAGTGATTATCTCTGATAATGATATCTCCACATGAACTGTTGTTAATTCATCATGCCAAGTTATTGGTTTCTTTAGGGCTAAATATGTTCATAATATGTATAAGTTAACACCATGCACAGTCAAGCTTGATGAAAATTTTATGAAGAAAATCATAAAGGAAAAAGGTGAAAAGGGGGAAATGCAAATGGATCACTTGATTAAACAATGGTGATTCAACCTTGATTCTTTCAAATTCATAGATGACAAGATCTATCCTATCGCTAAACTACGGAAATCCCCTATGTTAGTTGTCATTTTTGTCTATATGGTGGGAAAAATTCCTCCAAATTTAGGTTAAAATGGGTCCCTCTCATCCACCAAGTTCTTGCAGTGAATATTTTCAATTGATCTCATATACTTTATGTCATTCTTAAACAAGACGTGAAAAAGTCACAAGAATCTCCTCCAATGTATTGTCCAGGGTTTTTTATGTCCTCTTATTTGGTAGATTCCATCCGTGTAGTTACCCATTTTCCTCTTTTACCTTGGATTTGGTCTCTCTATGAGGAATTAATTCATTTATACTATTCTAAAATGTGGTAAATCAACTACAAAAAATATTTCTACGACATCTATATTTTTTTAATCATTCTGGTGCATTTTCTTTTGAAAAATATGCTATCCCCAAGATTCAGTCAAGAGGCTATGGATGCCACAAAAGAAATTGGTGATTGGTTTATAGATGAAGAATATTCATACAACAGTTTATTTGGCTGTGAAGGGCCTCCTCATCTGTTTCCTAGGTATGTCCTAGATAGGATAGAATTAAGAGAAATTGCATATCATATTTTTAGTGTCGACACTGCAGTCACTTTGGCTAGAAATCAAAAAACGCAATGGCCTAATTTCCCAATTTTAGTATGTATTTATACCTTGTCAAATCCAAAACATGCTCAAAAAGAGGTTTAATTACTAGATGAAATGTGGCTGGTCCAAGGATATTTTAAGAGACATGATCCAACAAAGGTTGTTAAAAAACATTGTGCTACAATCACAAGCAAATCATATATTCATGAAGAAAATCCTTTTCACCTTGTTTTCTAGAGAGCCATAAACTTCCATGAAGTATTGAGGCCATAAGAGATAATGTTAATTTATTGATCTTTATTGAATGGAAGGTTAAAAGGAAGAAACATTTTCTTAAGGAAAAGAATACAAAATAGGGAATTATAGAAATTGAGGAAGATGGAGAATAACATACAAATGAAATATAACTAGGTCACAAAGCTTCTTTAACAAAAACAAAAGTAGTCAAATATTCACAAGAGAAATTTATAATAGGAAAAGAAGATTCAAGCATAGAAAATACCCAAACGCATACCAAATTGAACGAGGAAAACATAGAGTTGAAAACGAGTATGAACATGGAGGTTTCCCACATATCACTTATTCATATTACTGATCCTATCAGTACTACTCCCATAACCTCAATTCCAGGAAGGCTAGTCACCACTTTTTTTTATATTGATAACATTTCACATGTACAAGATATTGTTCTATCTTTAGACAATTTTTCCTTTGAAGACAAAACTAAAATTATTGAAAAGAGAAAGTCCAAAAACAAGAAAACAAACCACCATGAAGAAACCACACAATAATTAACTGAATTATAGAATGTTGCACATTTGGACAATGGAGAATTTGTACAGGATTTTGTTGATTCCTTGTGGGCATTTTCCAATGAAAATAAGTGTTCTATAATCTGATTAACCAACCAATGAAAGAAAGAGAAGAATCGAGCAGGGATGATTTTAAAGATGGAAATTTATTTTAAAATGTAGAAACATTAGCAAATCTTACTAATCCTTCATAGCCAACTATAAATGTTTGGAAATTTTTTTGTAAAAATAATCAAATTTCTAAGGATTTTATATAGTTTTTATAAAATTTTGGCGATTTTTAAGGTAAAATAATTTTATCCTATAGAATTTAGGCGAATCATTTTTAAAATAGTGAATCTTGTTTTTGGAAAAACCATGGAAAATTAGCCCATGAGGGAAATTTAGCCCCTAAAATCATCCATGGAATCAAGTAAAAGAGATTATGTAACAACAAAGGATACAAGAATAAAATTGGTCACAGAAACATGAATCTAAAGTCAAAGTTGCCACATAAGAAAATAATCTTTCTCATAATAGCATTGCACAGTTGAAATAAAAAATAGATTAAATTAAAATTAAGCATGACAGACTTGTAGTCACATTTCATGTAGAAAAAGAAAAAATAACCAAATATTATGAGTATGTTTAGATTTTTGAAGCATATTTCATTTTTGAGGTAGTCCTGGAATTTCTTCCAGAAATACATCATGAAACTTACTTAATATAGGATCATCAGTTTGTTAATCATAGTTTTCATTGATGTCAAAATCAATGGAGTCTATAGAAACAACGTAGTTGATGTGTGCGTAGTATCATGTGAAGATGTAGTTGATGTGTGCGTAGTATCATGTGAAGACGTAGATGATATGTGTCATTGCTTTCAAACTCAGTTGAGTCTACATAAACAACATAGTTGTTGTGTGCGTAGTATCATCTGAAGACGTGGACGATATGTGCGTGACATTATGTGTCGCACTAAGAAAGGTGTTGTACATCATAGAAAGAAGGTCAAAAGTCAGTTGCAAGTACACATCAATGCATAAATATGACATTGGATAATGTGACGGTGTGACATAGTGAGATAGTGTGACAGTGGATAGTGCGACGACGTGATAGTGTGAAAGTGCGACGGTGTGACAGTGTGATAGTGTGACCAATGTGAAAGTGTGATGGTGTGATAGTGTGAGAATATGACTATTATGAAGGTGCAACGATGTGACATTGGACAGTGCGACGGTGTGACAGTGTGTCAGTGTGAAAATGTTATTATGTGATAGTGGACAGTGCAACGGTGTGACAATGCAACATTGTGAAAATGTGATGGTGTGACATTGTGACATTGCGACACTGTGAGAAGGTGACAACACTATTGTGAAACAATGCAATAGTTAGTACGGAAAGGATCAATATGAAATTGAGTAGTATGGACTGAGAAATATGAACTACGTGGTATGGTTTGCGTGATATGAACTCTGAAGGGACTATGACGAAAAATTATCAGTTTGAGTTAGTCCACAATGTAACCATCATATGTCCACATAATTTATTGTAATTGATAGGATCTTGATTTCGTCAAAGGTTGTCCACAATGTAAGGAACATACTTTATTTAGATAAATTATAACTAACATGACATTGATATATTCAAAGTTTGTCCACATTGTAACTGTAACATGTCCACATACATGAAGATGGACTCGAGAAAAATTCTATAAATATGGATATGCTCTGATTGTGTAGTGCACAAAAGTGAAGGGAAGAAAAAGAATGTAATTTTTCACAGGATCATAAATATAAATACACAAGTCTGCATTGAATGGTTTATTTTTTTTCTAAAACTAGGGTTGATGGGCGGTGCTAGGGTGAGTTTTAGCTCACTAAGGATTGACATTCTCAACAGGTTAGTTCTTGCATACTCATTGAGTTTGTGCTTACTCGAGGGAGTTGGTGCTTCCTTCTAGTTGGTGCTGGTAAAACCAGGGTATTGGAGCCTTATTTGAGTTGGAACTGATAAATATGAGGAGTGGATGCTTCCTTTCAGTAGGTGTTGGTAAAATAGTGAGTTGGTGCTCATGCAGAGAATTCATGTTCTCACTGTAATGGGTTGGTACCTTCATTATTGAAGAAGAAGAAAATATTTAGGGTTTTGTCCCTTTATGGGTTTCCACATGAAATATTGGTATACTATGTTAATTGTGATGATTTTCATTTATGCTTGTCAGTAACTGTGTTGGTTTAATTTTTGCACTGTTTTGATTTCTACGTGTTGTTTTGAGTTCTTATTGTTCTTTTCATTAAGTGCATGTTATTGATAACTTAAATGGTTGGAAGAAAATAAAAGTACTTTAATTTAATACAATATTGATTCNCCCACCCCTCCCCCCACTAAGTATTGTTGTGAGTTTCAACATAGTTAACAAATGATCAACCATCTTCTCTAGAATTGAATTTATATGTACAACATATATTTCAAAACCCTTTGTAGAATTTTGTTTCAATTGTAAAGAACAAATTTGGTTTAATGATACTCCACGAGGTATTCCTTTAATGGTTCTATTTTTTCCCAACTCATCTAAGATATCAAAAGTTTTGTTCTTACAATTTACTATAGGTGTATTCTTTTCAAACCAATCCATGCCTATGAGTATATCCTAGGATCCCAAGGGTAATATATTCAAATCCATGCATTTTTCCATTCCATCTATTGTTATTAGACAATATTTGACCAATTCAACTACTTTTTGTTTAGTACAGGTGGCTAGTTGTACTAACCAAGAATTATTATGTTTTACCTTACTCAATTTCCATTCCTCAACAACAATAGGAGAAACATAGCTTAAACTTGCACCAGGGTAAATTAAAATAGAGACATATCTTTATTTATCTTACCTTCAACTTATATAATAGTATATTAATGGTCATCTTGTCGATTCTCCAAAGTCACATTAATTTTGTGATTGCATCGTGTGATGTCATTAACTATCACTGCCTATCGAAAGTTATGCACCATCAAGTATATGTTCTTATTCAAAGGGAAATATCTATATAGGTGAGGTTCCTTTCAACCCCAACATTGTAGTGACGATATGAATTGTTTATTTATTGAATCAATTGGTCTATTGTTGTTTTGAACTGATACACTTTGTTGTTTTCCATTACAACTATCATGTTTAACTGGTGCACTATGATATGCATGACGTGGGTACTTAAATTGTTTCTTTATAGGATCAAACTTGTTATTTTTGTTCTTATCTTGCCATGTTTTTGTATTTTTTGTACCTTTGTTTAAACTGGGTATAACACAATTTAGCATGTATTATTACCTTGTCCATCATCTTAGGATTAAGGAACTCAATTTTATCCTTATATGCTTGAGGACAACACCTCATGAATTGTTTTACCTTTTCTTTCTCTTCTCTAAGTTAAGGTACATACCTCGATAGATTTACAAATTTGGCAACAAAATCTTCGATGGTCATTTGTCCTAGCTTAAGTTCATGAAACGCCTTAGCCTTTTCATCGAAATACCTTTCAATCAAGTATTTTTATTTAAAGTGTTTCTTAAATATTTTCCAAGTGAGTCCGTTGCTCCTATTTTTGTTTAGTTTCTTTCTTTCCTTCCACCAAATAGTAGCTTTCACGTTCAACTGATATACTTCCAATCTAGCCCTTAAATTCCCAAAATAATTATAAATCTGGAAATATTTTTCCATGTTTAGGAGCCAAGCTTCTGATCCTTCTTCAATTTCCCCATCAAAACTAGGTGGTCTAATTTTTTTAAATTCACAAGTCAATTCAGTTGTATTCCATTTCCTTTTCTTATTTTTAGGTGATTTGTTTTGCAAGGTGTTGTCTTTAGAACTTTTGTTGCTATTTTCCTTAGTCATCAATGCTACTTTATCACTAAAAACCGAGTGTTCCCTTTGCTTATGAGATTCATCATTAGAGGCTTAATTCTTAGCGTTACTAGAGGTTTGTCCTACATTCTTATTATGTTTCATCTCAATCATATTTTTTAAGTAAGATTTCATTTAGTTCCCCTTGTTCTCTACTTGTTTTCAATAATTTTTCATTGTTTTCATTAATACTCTGCAACTTGGCCATACTTCTCATGGTTTCAAGTAAATATAATGATTTTTTTTAGGTTGTTCACTCTTCAACTCTACATACATTTGAGGTTCACTTGGTGTTGTTTTTCCAGTCTTGTCAACCATGTTGTCTATTGTTTCTGATGAGTGAATAACAATTTTATTTCTAAGATATTCTTTTAAATAAATATGCAATAATCGCCTAATTTATTAATGAAAAAGTTTTAAATGGTTTGATCAAATAAGACCCTAGTGTTTGGAACCTTCTCTGATACCATGTGTAATATCACCCCAACAAAAAAAAAAACTTTTAAAATTGTACCTCTACTCATTGTTTCAACATTGCTATCGTCAAGACTATCGATTGTCGCCAAGGAGAACAATGATACTCTTAATATTTTCTTTTCACATAAAAGGTTAAAAAGTATTAAGAGAAAACAATAGTTGTAGCATCTTCACACCTCCAAGGTAATATGTAATTAAATTTACTATTCAATATAATGTCTAATTCTTCTTAACTTGTAAGTTTAATTTCCAAACATTAGTTTGATCTTTACTTAGCATTGGGGACACATTAATTACACTTACTTACCATTTGTTATGGATTTTTCTATGTTATAGCTATTAAGATGATAATGATGCAAACCAACCTGACATAGATATACAACTCGTCAGTATATAAATTGATTATGTTAGTCATCAATACTTACTCCTCAATTTCTCTTCGCACTCTTCCACTTACTCCATGCATCATCCACTTACCTACCACTATCATTTCTACAACTCTAATGGTATTAAGGCCATGTGAACCCTGCTACTTCAGAGAATTCACCAACCAAAGTCTCACCACATGTCTAGTTCCTGGAGGGTATGATAGTTCAGATATAGAGTTAACTCTTTTTGAACTTCGTTTCATTAATGGCCATTACCCAGGTTCTCGTACTATGAATGTTTCGATGTAAACAGACTTCCGATAGACAAATCTCTTCCTCTCTTTTGCTTCTTATAACTCTGAGCAATGAAGGACTTCTAGTGTTTTTATAATAGAGCCTCATCGCTTTTCTTCATATTGTAAGGAGCATTCTGGTAAGCCTTGTTTTAGAGGTTTCTATAACACTTAAACAATGATTTCATTTCATCCATTCCCATTGCATTATTTTTGTTAACATCAAGGACTCAAAACCTTTCTAACTTTTTGGTAATGCATTGTGTAACAATTTGAAACGATTGGTATGATAGTTTTATCAAATGAGAAGGGGACGCTACCCACCCATGGAACAATAATTACAGCAAGATAACACATGCCTAACTATCTTCCTAGGCATGTCGTTGGACTTTTCATTATTTAATTTTATACCACCTTGATTGTGGCTTTGGCTTTCGTTACGGTTAAGGAGGGTTGTTGTACACTATTGTATTTTTTTTCATTAAGGGTTAAATCAAACTCAAAAATAATTATCTATAGTCGATTATGTAATCTTTACCACAACTCATTTTGTATTCGTTTGATTGCGGACTTGGTATTGTAGGGTTAATGCTCGGCCCTACTTGTAGGGTTTGGACCTATTTAGCTATGCTAAAATTTAAATTGCCAAATTATGACCTCCTTTGTAAATCATAACTCTGTCCATTTTAAAAATACCTCTCTTTAAATAAATCCATATCACTTATTTTCAATTTTCTATGTGGATAATATATTACGATAACTAAGATGATTTTGTAGCTACAAAATGTTCTAATGTATATAGTTTACCATTCATCTTGTTTACATACATAGTGTTTTGTCCATTCATTTCTAGTCATTAAAAAATAATAATAATAAATGTTATTTTATAGTAGTTATTCCTACATAATCATTATAATCTTTTTTTATAGAATACTCTTTATCATAAGTAATCTTTAACCAAGATATATTGCATGACTATGGTTTCAAGCCATATTCCAGTAATACTTCGGTTAGTCTATTTCTCTTTTAATAGAAATGAAAAATATTGATATATGGATATTTGAGTTTTCCTACAAAGAATGATCTAGTTAAGAATTCTCTCGTTATTTCCATATTTAATTTTCCTCTACAAATGTTAATAATAATGAAATGAATAAAAAGCATTTAGTTATTTTCACTTTCACATCAATATCTACAACACTATTTTACTATGATTATATATAGAGACAAGGTAAATTAACATCCAACTAGAAATGCAACCATTCAAGTTAATAATTAATAAAATAACAAAGATAGATACACATATATGAAACGCAATGCTTTATTCGGAAAAATTGAGGAGAGAGTCTAGATCCTCCCAACCATAGACTAGAGTAAGCACAGACTGCTAACTATGGTCACCCCCAAGCCAAATACTTTATTCCATAAGAAATTGAAGATGTCAAGATCCTTCTCCAAGTAATTTCCAGAACTTGGCTCTTTTTCAGAACCACCAAGCTTTAATTCTGCACAAGTACTCAACAAAATCCTTTTTACAACCTACTTGTTTCTTCTCTTGTTTTACAAATATGACAATAATAGACTCCCTAGGTCTTTTTCTTTCTTTTTCCAGCTAGTCTTCTCCCTAACTCTTGGTAGTCTTGGCATAAATTCTTTCTAGCTTGTTTCCTAACCTCCCACACTCTTGGGGTAGGTTCACACTTGTTGTCATGGACAAAAATCACTTTTACCCTAGTGGTTTCTATACTTTTTTCACTTTTCCCATGGAATAAAGTTCTTCTCTTATCATAGCTAGGTTCTCTCATCAATTTATCTCAAGTAATTTTTAAATAAAATAAAACTAAAAATAATATTTACATAAATATTTTTCAACATCAATTATCTATGGTGATCAAAATGTAATCAAATTTTTTTTCCAATGTCATAATTCAATAATCACAATCAATAAATATTATTCAAATAGTTAAGTTGGGAGGATATTACATCCTTCCCCCCTTGAACTGAATATCATCCTCTGTGCTCCCATCAAATTTACCAACCTTGCAACATAAATGGGTAGGATTTCCTCATACCCTCTTCCATTTCCCAAGTAGCCTTCTCATTACTTTATTGCCTCCACTTCACTTTAACTTGGGTGATGGCTCTATTTCACAACATAGTTTCTTTCCTGTCGAGTATGCATAGTGGTTCCACCTAAAACTCTCCCTCTGGTTACACCTCGATCAGATTCCATTTACAACACGAGCTATATCAGGCACATATTTCTTCAATAATGAAACATGAAACACATTATGTGTTTTCATATGGATTGGTAGTGCAAGCTGGTAGGCCACTAGTCCTACTCTAGCTAACACTTCAAAAGGTCCACAATATTGTGGTGATAAATTAGAACTCTTTCCAAGTCTGAGTGAATCTTTTATAGGTTTTATATTTAGATAAACATGGTCTCCAATATTAAACTCCATGTGTGTCCTTTTTGAATATGCATAACTCTTATGCCAGTCCTGCGCACTTTTCAAGTTCTGTTTCACTTTCTGCACCATTGTTTCCATTTCTTTTAACATGTCGGGCCCTATAATAATATTGTCAATGAGATCATCATAACTCATAGGTGTCCTAAACCTTCGACCATACAATACTTGTAATGTACCTCTAATTACCATAAAAAAATGTTTTTTTTTTTTGGTAATAGATTCTCAAATTAAAGACATATCTAATTCTAATCTTGATACAAGAGGATTATGCACTTCTTCCTTCCACCATTGATACTTACAAAAACTATTTTATAAATGAAATTAAAAGACTTCACCTCATCATCTAAACCCTTGACTCCTTGCAATCATACAAGTATTTATTTCTACTTTTATCTTAGGCTATACTTCTGTCCTTAGCAAAATTTACACACACACACACACACACACACACACACACACACACATATATGTCTATTGCCAATTCTATTGTGCCACAAAATGTTTATGAAACAATGTATATCTATATTAGTCTATTGTCAATTCTATTGTGCTAGCAAGGATTACCGTGAGGAGAGTATTACGAATGACCCTTCATAAATTCTGAAGTGACCATTATGTTTCTTCGGGTATGGGTGATAGTGAACTTAATGGGCCCTTTGTTATCAATGTGATCACCAGTACATGTGAGTACCAGATGTGGAGATGGCAGTTAAGGACCAATTCTCAAATTACCCTTTTAGGAATAACTATCGTTCCCATCCGAACTAACTCTTGATATGAAGCTTGCTTTCCCATAATGAAATTCGATGAGTACATAGAAACCCTAACCAAACTAGAATGAGTAATCCAAAATATCCGCCAATGCGATTTTTCAGTGGTTTGAGGTAGGATTAACTTTGGATACGGTTGAGAAGGTGTAATGACTCTTCTACTAGAGCATTTAAGGCATTCTGAAACACCCTGTAGTGTCACTTTTCACTACCGAGGCTTTCAAACCTCTCACTAACCAATCTGTACATGGACTTTTACATAAAACATACATAATTGTATAATCACATGCGTAACAGCAAAGAGATACATTTTAATTCTCGGAATAAACATATAGTTACTATTATAATTAGACAATCCATAGCTTTCAACAGTAATTCATTTACACAACAGAAAACATGATAACAGATCCAGTACAGTCATGATAAAATGTGGTAAAAATATAATTAAACACTTATCTTGTGACAGTGAAGAAATCCACCAACCAAATGAAGGCCTTCCACGAACCTCCCAGTCGTAGACCGAACTGCTCCTCAACTCAATAGTGGGTCACCCCCGAGCTGGGATTGAGCTCCACTCGAGGGCAAGGAATCCAGACTGAGGCTGAGGTTACAGGGAATTCAGTCACACACAACCACCAGGAAGAATGCTCTCCTAGGAATCTCCCACGCTCACTGCCCACAGACCCTCATTCCCCACATGCCTATTCCACGCCAGGGGAGTGCACCTTCTCTGTCACCTGGACAGTCCTTCGACTGTCAATCTCCCTTACCTTAGGTTACAGGAACAGACCGGACCGGAAGTCTCTGGGTTTTTTGGCAGCTACAGGGCTCCTTCCAAGAGCTCTCTCCTTCCTCTGCGCACTCTCTCACCTGGAGGGAGTCGCTCACAGGCTAACAAATCTCACACAGTCCAAAACTGTGTTCCACAACAAACACAGGGAAAATGGACACAAGCTTCCCAAGAACTGGTTCAGCAGTCACAGGATGTTCTCACCGTCAAGATTTCAGAATAGGGCTCCACGCACAAGTTCACTCAGCTTTTCCTGGGCAAACAGATACTCTTCCCCGAAATTGACATGGACATTTCGTTCAGGGAACACATACACTAGTTTTCTCTCATAGATAGACTCTGCGGCTCTAAACAAGGGTAAACACGCATTCCTCAGCACCTAACACAGGCTTCCTCTCTGTAACAGACATACACGAGGTCTCTTGCAGACTGGCTCATACGGCTCCTGCTCAGGGCAGTCGGGTCGAATGGAATGCGAGAGATTTCTCTTTTCCCCCCCCACGTTTGTTCCTTTCTGTTTTATTTACATGCGTCAGGGTGGACATTTGTCACCCTGGGAACTGCATGTGTTCCATCTGCATGCCTCCCTGTACACTCCTTTCCTTTTTGCTAGGAACTTAAGATAAAATAATATGCACATGGCTTTTTAGGAAATAATACTAAAATATTATTCCAGGCCTAATCCCCTAGGCTTATCCCCTAGGCTCAACACTCATCCCCTTTCCCACCTTCCAGCCCCTAGTTCCTTGCCCACTCTATGGACGCTCAGTCCCCCTTCACTCATTCATCGTGGTCAGTCTGCACCTAGCAGTGTTTATATTTTATTAATTATTCTGCATACATACAAGTACAATAGCAGGCTCCTAGCCCTCAAACACTTAGGCTTGCTGGCCTAACAAACACATAAGCCTTCTAAATTATACAAAACTTGGCTCACCAGCCTATAGAGCACATTTACAATTCATTTCATATATCATGATCTGTAACGAGGCTCGGCCTTGGGGACACTACAATCCTCCTCCCCTTATTTTTGCACTGTCCTCAGTGCAACTTTACATCGCATGTGCAAGTTCTTCAAAATTTTCAAAAAGGTGCGGGTACTCTGCCTGCATAACATCTGCATGCTCCCATGTCGCGTCCTCAGGACCGTACCAGGTCT
>ML826174.1:44689-68699 GCA_009831015.1 Picea engelmannii
TCCTCCCCTTATTTTTGCACTGTCCTCAGTGCAACTTTACATCGCATGTGCAAGTTCTTCAAAATTTTCAAAAAGGTGCGGGTACTCTGCCTGCATAACATCTGCATGCTCCCATGTCGCGTCCTCAGGACCGTACCAGGTCTTCTATACCTTTACAAGCTATACACCTCGATTCCAGAGCTGTTTTCTTTTCCTGTCCAATATGCGTACAGGATGTATTTGCAGGACACCTTCTAGTTCCACCTGAATCACAGTCTAATCGATAACATGATTAGCATCAGGTACATATTTCTTAAGCAGTGAAACATGAAACACATTATGTACAGTCATAGATACAGGTAATGCAAGCATGTATGCAACTGGCCCAATCCTTTCCAGGATCTTGAATGGCCCACAAAATCTTGCTGCCAACATGGCGCAACTTCCCAATTTCAGGGAACTCCTGTTAGTTTTCACTTTCAGGAAAACATGGTCACCCACTTTGAATTCTCTATGGGTTCTATTACTATCAGCGTAACTTTTTTTCCTGTCCTGGGAAGATTTCAGATTCTTTTTTATTTTTATCATTTGATCTTCCATCTCTTTGAGTAGTTCAGGTCCAACTACTACTATGTTAGTTGGATTATCCCATCTCACTGGAGTGTTGCACTTTCTTCCATAAAGTGCTTCGAACGGGCTCATTTTCAATGATGCATGATACCCATTATTGTAGGCGAATTCTACCAAATGCAGGTAGTCTTCCCACCTTGATGGTTTATCCATCACATACATTCTCAGCATGTCTTCTATTACTCTGTTTACTCTCTCTGTCTGTCCATCAGACTCGGGATGATATGCTGTGCTAAAGTTCAAATTCGTTTCGAATCCTTTGAACAGTCCTTTCCAGAAATTCGAAGTGAATTTTGGGTCTCTATCAGACACAATTGTCTTAGGAATTCCATGCAAGCGTGCAACTTCTTTTAGGAAAATATCAGCAACATCTGCTTCTCTGTGGGTGGTTTTCAGTGAAATAAAATGGGCAGCTTTAGTAAGCTTTTCCACCACCACCATGATTGAATCATGTTTCTTTCTTGTTTTGGGCAATCCTGTGATAAAATCCATTGTTACCACATCCCATTTCCACTCAGGAATAGGTAAAGGCTGCAACAACCCTGCTGGTTGTCTATGCTCAGCCTTAACCTTTTGGCACTCCATACATCTGGCGATGTATTCAACAATTTCTTTCTTCAAACACGGCCAAAAATAATGGCTTTTGATTGCTGCCACAGTCTTTTGATATCCAGGATGTCCAACATAAGTCACGTTATGCATCTCTTTTAGAATTGCCAGCTTCAATTATCGGACATTGGGTACATATACTCTGTTCTTATGAAGAAGTAAACCATCAGTTCCCAAGGTGTAACTTTCCTTGGTCTGTGGTCTCTCACGCTGTTGTAGCTTTGCTACAAGATTTTTGTACTGCAAATCAACATTTGCAGCTTCCAAAATTCTGTCTTTCATCTCAGTTTGGTACATGCTAATGGCTGTAGCATGTAATTCGTGCACTTTTTTGTTGAGTGCATAAGACACCTTATTTTCTTTCCCTTTGATATACTTGATATCAAAGTCATATTCACACAGAAATTCCAGCCATCTAATTTTCCTGGCATTTAAGGTTGGTTGATCAAATAAATATTTCAGACCGTTATGATCTGTTCTCAACTCAAATCTCTTGCCCATGAGGTAATGTCTCCATTTCCTCAAGGTGTGGACGATTGCTGCTAGCTCTAAATCATGAGTGGCATAATTCTTCTCATGCTCCTTCAATTTTCGGGATTCATAACAAACTACAAATCCCTCTTTGTTGAGAACTCCTCCCAGCCCCTCCTTACATGCATCTGTGAAAACTACATAATCCTTGTTTGGGTCTGCAATATTCAGGATTGGAGCACTAGTTAGCAACTTCTTCAATTGTTGGAAGCTGCTCTCACATTCTTTAGTCCACTGGAACTTCTTTCCCTTCCTTTGCAAGGAAGTGATAGAATGGGCTATCCTTGAGAATCTTGTTATAAACCTCCTATAGTAGCCTGCTAGACCCATAAAAGATCTAACTTCTATCTTATTCCTTGGCGCTGGCCATTCTCGAATGACCTGTACCTTTTTAGGATCCACAACGATCCCTTCTTCAAATATTATATGCCCCAAGTAATGGATCTTCCTTTGGTAAAAGGAGCACTTGCTCAGTTTTGCGTACAACTGGTGTTCTCTCAACACCTGTAGCACCATTCTCAGGTGTTTTTCATGTTCTTCCTCTGTCTTGGAATACACCAAGATATCGTCCAAGAAGACTATGACAAAATTGTCCATATAATTTCTGAACACTCCATTCATTAAGCACATAAAGACAACAGGCGTGTTGGACAATCTAAACGACACCACTGTAAACTCATAATGATTGTACCTTGTTCTGAAGGCGGTCTTGCTGATGTTTTCATCTCTTATCCTCACTTGATGATATCTAGATTGAAGATATATTTTTGAAAATACTTTCGCATCCTTCAACTGATCAAAAAGATCATCAATCCTTGGCAGAGGATATTTGTTCTTAACAGTGACTTTATTCAACTGCCGAAAGTCAATGAACAACCTCATCGTCCCATCTTTCTTCTTCACAAATAGGATCAGGGCTCCCCATGGTGACACATTGGGGTGAATGTAACCTTTATTTAATAGCTCTTCGAGCTGCAGTTGCAACTGTTTCAGCTCTGGTGTGCTCATTCTATTAGGAGCCTTTGAAATTGGAGCTACTCCAGGCATTAGATTTATAGAAAAATCGATGTCCCTCTTCGGAGGTAGTCTAGGAACCTCCTAAAACACATCCTCAAACTCTTTGAGCACCCTATGGTCTTCCAGATTCGAGACCACATTTTGGAATACTTCTTCCACCCGGGCTGCAAATAATTAACAGTCTTTCTGGTAACATTTCTTCAGCTGCATGGCTGATATTTCTCTAACAGCCACGACTCTGGGAATTCCTTGGATTGTTACCTAATTTCCCTCCTCGTCCAGACATGTGAACCTCTTGTTACAGCAATCCAGAAGGGCATGGTGCTGGTTCAACCAGTCCATCCCAATTAAGCAATCATATGAGCCTAAAGGCAGAATGTTCAATTCAGCCTTAGTGCTCATTCCTTTCATGTCCACCGAATAGGACTTAACCAATTCAGTGACCTTCCTCTTGGTATCTATGGCTAACTGCACTAACCAATACTTCTCATGTTTTCTCTTCGTTAGATGCAAACTTTCCACCACTCTAGGATCTACATAACTATGGCTAGCCCCTGAATCAATCAAAATAACAAGTGGTCGGTTGTTGATCATACCTTCCACTTCAATCATGTGCAATTGAAATTCTGCTTGCTTATTGTCCAGGGCTACGTAGATCCTCGACATTCTGCTGCCCATATCCTCCACTGTTTCAGCTTGCTGAATAGTATGGACACTTCTTGCTTTGTCTTTTCTGTGAGGGTAGTCTCTGTACCTATGATCCCCTTTACATCCCCAACACTCCATAGGTGGAGGCCTTGGCATCTGTTCGCTCCCTTCAACTTTTCTGGGCTCTTTAAAAGATGAATGTCCCCAAGGACTGTTTCTGAAAAAGGAAGGCTTGCTTCCCTTCTACCTCTGTTCTTTCTTAAACTTCTTCTGGTCATCCCAAGCCTTCTGAAAGGTAGGCTTTTCTCTTTTTTGTTCATATAGGCATTTCACCCTTCTTATGGTTTCTTCCATGGTCTTAGGATCATCATATTGAATCTTGTCACCAATGGAAGGTGGAAGTCCACTCAGATACCTCTGAATTTTGACAGCCTCATCTTTGATGAATGGAACATACCTTAGTAGTTCCAGAAAACTTCGTTCATACTCATCAATGGTCATACTGCCCAACTTGAGTTCGAAGAACTCCTTCATCTTTCTGTCATAGTATCTTTTAGTCAGGTATTTCTTCTCGAAATATCTCTTAAATTCTTTCCAAGTGACCTCTTTCTCTCTGATGTGCTGCACCTGCACAAACTGATTCCACCACATGGATGCTTTTCCTTTCAGTTGGTACATTGCAATTCTTCCTTCTGCATGGGCAGAATAATTCTGCAATTGGAAGTATTTCTTCATGCCAAGCAACCATGTCTTGGCATATTCCTCCTTCTTATGTTCTCCATCGAATGTTGGAGGCTTAATCTTGTTCATCTCTCCTTTTAATTCCTCCCTTCCAGATTTTCGATGTTTTCTGGTAGGGGATGGGCTTGAACTACTATGTGTCTCCTTAATAGAATGGTTCGAGGAGAGACGGTAATGTCTGTTACCACTCCTCGATCTCCTTCTCCCCTCAGTGGTTTTGAAACTTCTTGATCTGCTTGTGTCACTCCCCTTTTCCAATTTCTTTTCTCTTCTTTCCAGGCTCTTCAACATTTTTAAATTGAATTCACCCTGGCGATCCTGGATTTTCATGAGCTTTCGGCTATCAGCTAGGCGAGCCTGGGCATCTTTTTTCAATCTTTCAATGAGTTGCATCATATGTTCTTCCTTAACCATCTCTTGTCCATTCCCATTGGAGTTCGATCCTTCCACTCCCATATTGACATCCTTTCCTTTCCGTTCATCTCCTGTTTCGGAGGAAATCATCACCTTTTCCCATTCCATACTCGACATTGGTTAACTAGAATCCTGAGCTCCGTTGAACTCTGCACACACACTATGCAATTAAATTCGAAGTTTGTCAGGCCATTACTCCTTTGGAATAATCTGTAATATTTATAAGCCAATACGAACAAGAACGAAAGACATTTTGATTCAATTAAGTTCTTTGAGCTCTCGTTTGGTTCTGCAATTTTCGTGTTTTCGAAACCTTCATTTTCGGCACTTCAGGATTTCGGGACTTCGGGTTTCATTCCATGAAGATCCCACAGTTAGATATTCGTAACCAGAGTCACCCTTTTGCAACTCACAATCTCGCGAGTTCGTGAGTCGAAGACCCTAGACTCATTTCCTCTAACCGCCGATACCTGAGATGCGACACGGGTATGGCTCCCTCCTCGCTAGCGTCTGCTACACATGACCATAGCCTAGGGCTGAGTGCTAGCACCCTTCACTATTCTCACCTTCGTGAGTTGTGGCATCCAACCCTGGTACCCCCTTTTCACGAAACCCCGAGGAGCGATGTTGACTTTTCTCCTCTCGTTCTCGCTACTTTGCGACTTCGCGAGTCTCAATGTCGAGCTCCCATGCCCTTATCTCGCGAGTTCCTGAAATCACGAGTTAATTTATTCTCCGGGCCCACATCACAGCTGTCGTCCTTCACCATCGTGGCATGTGGTACGTTCAGGAGGGTCCATGTCACTTTTAATGATGTCATTGGGTCCCACCACTCTCGCCTGTCTCCTTGACTCACTGGCACGTGGTACGCATTCATGCATCCACATCTAATCCAAGCATGGAATCCAATAGTCAGATCCCCTCCTCGGATCAAAGACACAGATCCTTTTGGCATTTCAGGGTTTCCACCATGGAAAGTCCCGATCCCTTGTTCCAGGACTCCCGATATCGCGATTCCCAATTTCCCGAAATGGGAAATCTCACAAAATGTGTCCTCTGTCTTTTGGATGGTCTAGATCTATTTCGGAGCATTTTCCCCTAGTCTCTGAGGTTTAACCTTTGGACATCTTTCGACAGATCCTACGGCTGACGGGTTTTCTGGCCGAGATATGATGTCTTAGACGGTTCCTAACCAATTTGGAATTTCGCATATCGCGATTTCCACATTCCTGTGTATATCAAAAGGAATTTTAATTCCTACATACATTTTTCCAGATCCGATGGTCACAAGGGCTCGCCTTCCCTCCCAAACAGATCCTAAGGTTCTAACACCATTGGTGTAGAGACCTGTCTCCCCTGTGGCCATAGACCACACCAGCGTGTGGTTTCATAGCACCGCTATACTTTCTGAGTTCTTAATAAAAACTCGTCAAGTGTCTCCTTGATGCTTCGGAGAAAACCAGGGTCTGAAATTGGTCCTCCCGACTCAATTTCCCCTCGCATTCTCAGTCCAAGACCGCTCCACTGGCCCATCTAGGCTCAGTGTCGAAACCTTCGCTCTGATACCGAATTGTAGTGTCACTTTTCACTACCGAGGCTTTCAAACCTCTCGCTAACCAATCTGTACATGGACTTTTACATAAAACATACAGAATTGTATAATCACATGCGTAACAGCAAAGAGATACATTTTAATTCTCAGAATAAACATATAGTTATTGTTATAATTAGAAAATCCATATCTTTCAACAGTAATTCATTTACAAAGTGGAAAACATGATAACAGATCCAGTACAGTCATGATAAAATGTGGTAAAAATATAATTAAACACTTATCTTGTTACAGTGGAGAAATCCACCAACCAAATGCAGGCCTTGCATGAACCTCCCAGTCATAGACCGCATTTTTCCTCAACTCAACAGTGGGTCACCCCTGAGCTGGGACTGAGCTCCACCTCAGGGAAAGGAATCTAGACTCAGGCTGAGCTTACAGGGAATTCAGTCACACACAACCACCAAGAAGAATGCTATCCCAGGAATCTCCCACGCTCATTGCCCACAGGCCCTCATTCCCCACATGCCTATTCCACCCTAGGAGAGTGCACCTTCTCTGTCACCTGGATAGTCCTTCGGCTGCCAGTCTCCCTTACCTTGGGTTACAGGAATAGACCGGACCGGAAGTCTCCGGGTTCTGTGGTAGCTACAGGGCTCCTTCCAAGAGCTCTCTCTTTCCTCTGCGCACTCTCTCACCTGGAGGGAGTCTCTCACAGGCCAATAAGCCTCACACAGTCCAGAATTACGTGCCTCAACAAACACAATGAAAATGGACACATGCTTCCCAAGAACTAGTTTAGCAGTCACAGGATGTTCTCACCGTCAAGATTTCAGAATAGGGCTCCACGCACAAGCTCGCTCAGCTTTTCCTGGGAAAACAGAGACTCTCCCCCAAAATTGACATGGACATTTCGTTCAGGGAACACATACACTATTTTTCTCTCACAGATAGAATACACGGCTCTGAACAAGGGTAAACACGCATTCCTGAACACCCAACACAGGCTTCCTCTCTATAACAGACATACACGAGGTCTCTTGCAGATTGGCTCATACGGCTCCTGCTCAGGGCAGTCAGGTTGAATGGAATGTGAGAGATTTCTCTTTTCCCCCCCATGGATATTCCTTTCTTTTTTATTTGCATGCGTCAGGGTGGACATTTGTCACCCTGGGAACTGCATGCGTTCCATCCACATGCCTCCCTGTACATGCCTTTCCTTTTTGCTAGGAACTTAGGATAAAATAATATGCACATGGTTTTTTAGGAAATAATATTAAAATATTATTCCAGGCCTAAGCCCCTAGGCTCAACACTCAGCCCCTTTCCCACCTTCCAGCCCCTAGTTCCTTGCCCACTCTGTGGACGCTCAGTCCCCCTTCACTCATTCATCGTGGTCGGTCTGCACATGGCGGTGTTTATATTTTATTGATTATTCTCCATACATACAAGTACAATAAAAGGCTCTTGGCCCTCAAACACTTAGGCTTCCTGGCCTAACAAACACATAAGCCTTCCAACTTATACAAAACTTGGCTCACCAGCCTATAGAGCACATTTACAATTCATTGCATATATCATGATCTGTAACGAGGCTCGGCCTTGGGGACACTACACACCCCCTCAGGACTATCACGAGTTTAATGTGTCCCTCTGAAATCTCGCCATATTTCCCTAGCTACGGTACTAAATTTATGGATTGTCATTAAGTGTCATTATACTAGTATATGGATGCTAGAGACTACCGTATTCATTATTTTATTTTGATATTGGCTCTGTGTGTTTCCTACGATTATGTTCGATTTATAAAACCTTCTTTGTAATTGTTCAGTGCTCAAGTTGTTGACTCATTCTAGAACAAAAACGTTTTGGGCGAGCCACTACCATTGGGATTCTGCATAAACAACGTAAGAGCATATGGCTAGTCGTTTTGGGAACCCTCTGTATTATAACAATCATTTTGGTTATGGAAGGTATTTTATTGGAGTCTTTCAAAGTTAAGGTTGCTTGACAGTATATAGTTTGGATAATATTAATGGTTGTACATTTTGTGAGGTCTCTCGTTTACCTTTCTTTGGTATTCTGGCCTTCAAGACCATAATGATGACCGCTTACCTTAGGCTGCTCCAAAACCTTGAGTCCTTTCTTTAGTTGCAGTTACAGTCCTCTTGTCTTGTTATTGTATACGCCCACCCCTCATTAGTTTATAGTAAAATAAACTTTCGTTTATTAGAGGAAGCATGAAAGTATTATGAAAAATTCCCATCATGATATGCATAAAGCGTTGTATAATTAATCTTGTTTCTTTTATGGTCTCAACCTATCGTCCAGTGTTGAATTAAAAGATCTCTGTGATTTTCAGCCTAATAAGATATCTTACGGTATCAGTGAAGTCTCTTGAAATTTTTCAGATGTTATTTGTCACTATCATTATCCCTACCATTTGAATTTAGTAGCCAGGGGTCTTTGTATCAATCGTTGAATTAAAAAAAAATATCCTCTGCATGTTGTTTCTGGTAGATCTATAACTCAACTGTTAAGTAGCTTTTGTCCTATGTGGGAAAAAAAATGTTTATAATGTCTACGCACAACATGTTTGTGTTGTTTGAATGGTAGACTAGAATCGACAGTTAGATGTGCTTTTGGTCTAAACGAAAGGCTTAAGCTCTATTTACGCTTAATATGTTATACGTCATTCATGTATAAAGGGACTTAGTATAGTCGATTATTGTATTTCATTATTCATGAATACTGTGTAAAGATTTTTCTTATATTGTTTTAAATTGTTTCCTTTTTCTTTAAGAGTTGAAACACATCACTAATGATGGGCCTTGTTTGATGCGAGGGTACCCATCAATGAGTTTTTGCCCCATCCATCCTTGGCCCTAGGCATCTTTCCAGACAGAAAGAAACAAGGAAAAATAATTCATGCAAGCCGTGAATCAGAAGTAAGTAATGTCTTGGTATGATGTATTAATAAACATTATCACTATGTTCATGTTCTTCTCAAGTTTTTCCTTGTGTGTAATTTTCTAATCTTCGTATATGGTGATTGTTCCAGTTTTCTCATATACGCAAAGGTTTCGGATGTTCATCCGCATGCTCGGCGCAAAAAGTATTCGAGTTCCCTTCTATAACCTTTCTGGAGTTCGAACAGTCAATGTTGCAAATTTAAAAGTAGTCATTCAGTGTTGTTTCCTCAGTTTCCTATTGGCTTGGATAGGGAAAATTTCCCAATTGTAACTTAAAGTTTGGGTCTAGTTATTAGTATGACTCTTGCAACTATTTAAGTACAAGATTACCCTGTTCATTTGAAGTAATGAAATGATTGTTTAAACGATTCTCCTCATCTTTTCAGGTCTCACCCTACTTTGGAATTTAATTACAATGGTTATTGTTTAGATTGAAGGTTTTGTTACAAATTCTAAAAGTTTGATTACTAAGAAAAGAGATCGAAGTGTATTATATCTACAATACTATGTCGTTTTATTTCCTGTCAACATGCCCTTTTTTATTGTCGATATGTTTCATTCTGAACTTATAGTAGTTAGATTGGATCCAACACTGAATAAATATAATGATCTAAGTTATCAAGATAACGATAGAATGAGGTTATGATTCTGTGTTTTATTTCCAGATCGCTTATTTATATATATACGTAGATTTATATACATACATACCTGTGTATCTATCATTGTTTAGACTGTGTAAAGGGGGTTTCTAAAAGACTGGTAGGATTTGAAATTGCAAGTTATATGTATATTTATCATTCAATAATGTGTCTATCATTTATTGCAGTGGTTATCCTTTCAGTTGGGTCTTTCACTTTGTACAAATGGAAAAGTGCGCTTAGACGTTCTATCAGCATGTGATTTATGACGTTTATGTATCTCCTCATTTTTATTCTTATGGAGTATTCTATTTCTGTAATATCTATATCTGATCAACGTAACTTATTCAATCTTATCTTGTACTGTAACGGGAATTAAAGAGGAGTTCAGACTCTCTGATTCAATATTTCTTTATACGAAAGGTAGTTGATTTCCAGTTGGTATAATTTATTTGCTTATATACTATGACATCAGATCTCTATGTAAGTGTGTTTCTGTTACAGTTACACCACTTTCATTTAAGAAAATATATCTATGCAAGGTACCAACTGCAAATAAATATAGATATATAACATTATGTATGAAATATATAAGTATATATATATGTATGGTCAGTAGAGTCCATACTCTCTTGTACATTTCCCTTTAAACGAGAAAGGAAAGCTCAACTATGAAATCTTTACCACAAATCATTTTGTATTCATTTGATTGTGGACTTGGTATTGTAAGGTTAATTCTCGGCCCTACCTGTAGGGTTTGGACCTATTTAGCCATGCTCAAATTTAAATTATTAAATTATGACCTCATTTGTAAATTATAACTCTATCCATTTTAAACAGTCTACCTCTGTTTAAATAAATCCATATCACTTATTTTAATTTTCTATGTGGATATTATATTACAATAACTAAAATGATTATGTAGCTACATAATTTTTTGATATATATAGTCTACCATTCATCCTGTTTACATACATAGTGGTTTGTCCATTATTTTTTAGCCATTAAAAAATAATAAAAACAATGCTAGTTTATAGTAGTTATTCCTACAAAACCATTATAATTTTTTTTTATGTACTCTTTATCATACGTAATATTTAACCAAGATACATTTCATGACTATGGTTTCAATCCATATTCTAGGATTACTTCGGTTAGTCTATTTCTCTTCTAATACAAATGAAAAATATTGACATATGGATATTTAAGTTTTACTGTAAAGAATGATCTAGTTAAGGATTCTCTATTTATTTTCATATTTGATTTTCCTCTACAAATGTTAATAATAATGAACTGAATAAAAAGTATCTAGTTATTTCAATTTTCACATCAATATTTACAGCGATAGATTACTATGATTATATATAGAGACAAGGTAAATTAGCATCCAACTATAAATGCAAACATTTGAGTTAATAATTAATATAATAAGAAAGATAGATACACATATATGAACCACAATTATTTATGGGGAAAAATTGAGGAGAGAGTCTATCTCCTCCCAACTATAGACTAGAGCAACCACAGACTGCTAACTATGGTCACCCCCAAGACAAATACTTTATTCCATAAGAAAATGAAAATGTCAAGATCCTTCTCCAGGTAATTTCCAAAAATTGGCTCTTTCTCAGAACCACCAAGCTTTAATTATGCACAAGTACTCAACAATGACCTTTTTACACCAAACTTGTTTCTTCTCTCTTGTTTTACCAAGATCACAATAATAGACTTCCTAGGTATTTTTCTCTCTTTTTCCAGTTAGCCTTCTCCCTAACTCTTGGGAGTCTTGGCCTAACTTCTTTATAGCTTGTTTCCTAACCTCCCACACTCTTGGGGGTAGGTTCACACTTGTCCTCATGGACAACAATAACTTTTACCCTAGTGGTTTCTATACTTTTTTCACTTTTCCCATGGAATAAAGTATTTCTCTTGTCATATCTGGGTTCTCTCATCAATTTATCTCAAGTAATTTTTAAATAAAATAAAATTAAAAATAATATTTAGATAAATATTTTTCAACATCAATTATCTAAGGTGATCAAAATGTTAATCAAAGTTTTCCCCAATGTCATAATTCAATAATCACAATCACTAAAGATGATTTAAATCTTTAAGTTGGAGGGATATGACATCCACCAACACTCAACATTATGGAATGATAATGCAACTCAATTGATTCAATAGAGAGAAAGAGAAATCAACCCAAAAATGTGTTATCTTGATGTCAATTGAATTTCAATGCTCCACTAATAACTAAGAGTCAATAACGATTACATTAAAAGGAAATGGGTGTTGTGATTTGGAGTGATAAAATTCCCAAATATTGGTAGATAATATGAATGATTGATTATTTGAACTAGGCGAATGGTTGTAGATGAAAATTCCCAACATACAAAGGTTTGAAATGAGTGATTTCCAAAGGCTATGGTTGACAAGTTAGGAATCCATTAGTTGAAAGAAAGAGTATGTAACAAACAAAAAATGAAATGTATGGATTGTAGCATACACTCAATGATTCATGGTCAATGATCCAATATCCCCAATAATATTTCAATATAATTAGTATTTGCAGAGATATAAAATTTGATGAAAATTTTTCTGCATATGAGCCTAATTTCACATTTATGCCATCTTTGGCCTATAATCCATCTTCGACACATATTCCATATTATTTTCAAAAATTTTCTTTCAATGATCCTATTATGGTTTCTTCTCAAGATGATGATAGTGAGGATTAAAATTCACCTCCACCTACTCATATACCTTTTCTTGGGTCCATTGAACATGAACCTTCACTAGCACCACCACTTATCAAATCGGTCTATTGAACAAAAGAAGAAGTTGTTGATCTTCTTAGTGATCTATAGATCAATTTTATCCACATTCACAGTTGAATCAAGCCACCTCTATTTTGTCTCAGGTTTCAGACTCTCAAGATATAGAAACATTTGTATTATATTTTAGACATCTATTTGGATGCACAAATGAATGAACGATATTGTTCCTTAATGGAGAAAGATACATTGTATCATATACCTATTTTTAAAGGAACAAAACTTCTCAGATGTAAAGGGCTGTATAGAATTAAGTATGCATCAAATGGAAATTTTGGAAGATATAAGGCCCAATTAGTTTCCTAAACATTTTATCAAGTTTAAGGGATTAAATATAATGTAAGATTTTCCCTATAACCCAAATTAATTCCATAAACCTTTTTTGATTCCTTACCATATCACATGCATGGGAGGTTGATCAGATGGACGTTAAATCAACCTTATTACATAGAGATTTGTAAGAATAAATTAACATTGAATATTGTCATGACTATGATAATAAATTTACATTGAACACCCTCCTAAACATGTTTAAAAAAATTACATGGAAAACCCTCCTAAACACGTTAAAAGATTTACATAGAACACCCCCCTAACTATGTTTAGAATGATTATATCTGTGTTTTCCACCTTCAGTAATATGTCTATTGTATTAGGAAAGTTCCTTGGTCTTGGTATGGATGTATTTCTTCTTCACACCATCTTTTGTAGATTTCATTTTGACCCCAATGTCTATACAAAGAAACAAGGTAACCATATAATAATACTGGTTGTTTATGTTGATGGCCTTTCTCAATAGTCGTGACCCAAAAATTTTAAAATATTGTTTATGTTGATGACCTTTCTCAATAGTATTGACCCCAAACTTTTAAACTATGTGAAATTCATCCTTATCAAGAAATCTTAAATGAGAGACTTAGGTTATTTTCACTATTTAGTTGGCCTCCAAGTATTTCAAAGCAAGGAATGGTTTTCCCTTTCCCTATGAAATTATGCACGTGACCTTATTCATCACTTTCACATGGAATATTGTAAACCATACCTATGTCTCTTCCATTCTATAGTTAAAATTTATACCACATTCACTACTCCTAAAGTTGATCCCACTTTTTATAATCAATTAGTTGGTAGCCTTTTGTATTTGACTCATACCCATACTGATATTTCATTTGATATTGGTCTTGTTGTTGGTATGTGTGAACACCACATGAGAGGCATTGGAAAGAAACAAAAAAGGATACTCCATTATATATATCATACATTTCCATTTTGGATGCATTAAAATTTATGGAATACTCCTTTATTGATTGGTTTCACTGATTTTGATTGGCTTGGTAAGCATGATGATTGGAACTCTACTACAGGTTGTGTTTTCATTCTTGATTATAGACTTATCACTTGGAATTCTGAAATGAAATATGATCTTTATCTTTCTTTAGAAGAATAAGAATTTTGAGTAGCAGTTAATGCAATTAAATACACCTTGTGACTTTAACATATTCTTTGAATTTTTGGATTCCAGTAGAAACATCTGACCACACTTTAGTGCGACAATTATATTTCCTTCAAACTTTCTAAATATCTAGTTCCAACATCAGTGAAACAAACATATTGATATATAAATCCACTTCATCAAAAACATCATTCAATATCATGTTCTCAAAGTGCTCGTTTTCCCTACAGATGATCAAGTTATATATATTTTCAAAAAGTATCTTATAGAAGATAATTTTTTCAAATGTTGATCTATGTTAGGACTTCAGTTATTCATCATTAAGGGGGGATATGATCTAATTCCTCCTTAATTGTCCTATTATATCACCTTTGTGAACCATTAAATCATATCCTAACTTCTTCTTAAGGGGAAATGTCAGGATATTTCAACAATTAGGAGTTAGTTAATATCAACTTGGTCTAATGTGTCTTTAGGTAAAGTGTGTTTCCTTAGTGTTCATTAGTATGCATTTGTAGTTATATAATTCAAGGGTCATGATATGTTCTAGAAACAAAGTTATCTAATGTTTCATATTATCCGTGATACTATATTTGTCTATGAATTAACACATGATTGGTCCATGATCTCTATTTAAAGCGCATAGAGGTTCATTTGTTGAGGATCAATTGTCAAAAATTCTTATTTAAAAGTTTTCCCTCCTGCATTAATATATTGCTTGAGATGACCATGTTGGTTGGTATTATGAATTGTTTCCCTCCTTGAGGGTTTTAACTACATAATACATTGGTGTATTGATATTTGATCTATTTTTCTGAGTGGTTTCTTAAAGTGGATTATATAGGTAGAAATACCATGTTTTGTTGAACAACATCATGAGTAGGATCCCAATTTAGAGATTCTATCTTGCTACCCTTTATATTTTTTATCCCTCTAGATGTTCCAGGATGTCAATGAAAAGAATATGAGGCACCAAGATGGCTAAGACTCAAGGTGAGCCTTCAAGTCATGCTTGTAGTAAATAAAATCATGCAAAATTTTGGATAATTATTTTTCTCTCTCCCTTATAAAAATCTCATTCCTTAGATAGTCTTAGTCCAGATATTTAAAAAATTCAACTCCTTAAGTCATTTTTCCACGATTATTTAAAAAAAAATGACTCTAAGAGTGGGGGAAATGGTGGTTTAGAATAAATGCAAGATAATAATGTAAGGAACTACATAGAATGAATGTTTATCTTCTGGAAATAGAATAATGTGCCAAGAAATTAGGAATTCAATAGTTCTAACGCATACAATAGTTCATTAAAACATGCATCAAATAAGTACATATTCAAATATCTAAATCATGGAGGTTCCCTCTACACATCATTAAAAATATGAAGAAATTACAAGAAGTGTTCATTTTTTAAGAAGAAATCACTTCAATATCAACATACAACACACAGTAACACTAAACATGTCATATAGCTTGTTGCTTGAGGTTTTATTAATGGGGATCTAATACAAGAAGTTGAAAATGAGAGGGGTGGACCTTACAAGAGCACGTGCATAAAAAAAGAAGAGATAGAATGAAACATAACGCAGGGGATTAATCTCATAAATTATGCATCCTTAATTATTTGTTTGTGCCTGAGGATGGTTGTACCAAAGAACTATGGTTGTAAGAAACTCTTAAATTCCCTAAAGTGTTTACCATTACAAAATGAACATTCTATTTCTTTTATCCTCACTGCCTTCTTCAAAATTGCTTCTCGGTACCACTTAATACTTCTTTATTTCAAAAAAACCATTACCTTTACTACTTACAAAATGTTTTCAAGTGGAAAAAATTATGACACAAAATATTTCTTCGATAACTAACTTTACTCGGAATGCCTAACACTAATTGATTCCTCTTGTCTCCCTAGAGAAATATTGTGAAATTGACACATATACTTCCACGAATTCCCTGTCAGATAATCAACCTTGTTCTCATTTATAACATTCTCATTAAGGTTGGTGTATCTCTCATATGATGTTCGAGGCATATGTTTGAAAAAACCTTTTAACTGGTGTGAAATCTTCAAGTTCCGCATGAGCATTTCCATGATATCATGTCCCAATAAGACTCCAAACAACTTGTCAAATATTTTATTATAATTTATTTTTCATTCCAACAATTATGAGTACCTCTTCCAAGAGAAACAATATCCATCTTCTTCCCAAGGGGGATGTAACCCAATAATGATGAGACCTTTGAACATTGTCTTAAAACAAGACACTTCCCCTGATATCTCCTGCAGTTTATTTTCAACATTATTTAGTTTCCTCCTTTTGTTAAGAATATTATTGGCATCGATGATGATACCAGTTCTATATTCATAGGGCTCTGATTTTTTCTTTGGTTCTGTTATTTAAGATTTTTATAATCTCATTGGTGAGGTTGGTCGTATTTTCGAATTCATATTTTACCCAAATTATGTATGATCTAGTTGATTTTGTCAACTCTAATTCATTTCCCATCAGAGAAAAGTGTGCCCAATTTTCATTTATTAGGGTAGCTATTTGGTCCCAAATCACATGATTGTCTTCTTTTAAATATGACTTTCTTGTGACTTTTCTCTGCAACTTTTCTATTTCATTCAGGGCCTCATCTTTATATATGCTCAAGTTATACAAAATTATTTCTCATATTTTTTCTTTCACTTCCAACTCAACAATCTTTTTACTTTTGTTTCCAAACTGTGTTTTTTTATTTCCTACTTCTCTTTCCTTAAAGTTGAAATCATTCAACACATTTTCCATACCTTCTATTGGATCAATGATGGGAACTGGTTCCTTTCCTTGTCTTGACATTTGGATTGAATGATTCTTCTTATTGTTTAGAAATTCATTATATGTTCTAAGTTCTTCAACTTATCCTTGCAACTGCATATATCCTTCATTTTTTTCTTTCATTTGGAGGAATAATTTCTCCTTTTCCTCAAAATTGGCTTGTAACTTTGGTTTTGAACATGTTCAACTTCAAGCATATTTAACTTCTTCTTCAGGGATTTGATGTTTGTATATTTCTATTTTATTATATCTCCTACCAAAGTGGGTTCTTTAGGATATATTCACAAGGATATTATCTTCCTTTCTAGTTCAATCGTCGTAGTTTGATTAGCCTTAGTTGATATTTTTTCCTACCTAATCTGCTTGTGAATTTTGAGTGCAATTTCTCTCATTTTCCTTTCTCTGACAGAGAAATGTAGAACTCCCTTGTACAACATATCATTGACCTATTGATAAAAATAAATTAGGCCAGGAGATCAAATAGTGTTTCTTTTAAACTTGACCCAAGTTACCTTGTAGTTTACTAGAGAAAGTGGATTTTGCACCTTTTCTTCTAAGAGGACCAAATTAAAAGTTCATGCTTGATGATTAGTTCTTGTCAATATATTTGTTGGAGGGGACTCTCCTCCTCCCAATGTAGGATACAACTTACTTTTTTTTTCTTATTTATGTATTTTTATGTCCATGTAATAGGAAAATATAGTGAGTGGTTTTTCTATTGCTCTACTATTGGTGGTTGCTTCCTTGAGTTATCCAATCGACAACACGAATGATGGAAAATGATCAATAGTAAAAGGTGGATTGTTAGCTTCCATCTCTCCTTGATTTATCTACAACACACCCTTCTCTTTATCTAGAAACTTCATGGAGTTTTCTTCTTCTTCTTCTTCTTCTTCCTCTTCTTGGTCAATTTTTTTGATCTTTTTTCTCTTGTGTTCATTGATATTTGACACTAATTGAGGATATATGATAATGTGTTCTTTAGAGTTTTAACAATTGGTACTAAGATAACCTAATATTATAAATTCGTCGAGATAGGGGAGTCTTTTTCCAAAACCTCTCGAACCTCTTCCCAAAATTCTAAGTTAGTTTTCCTCTCTGATATCCCTCTTGTATCATGCTTATTGGTAAACCTCCTAGCTACAATCACCCCATGAGGTTCATATAATCAGTTGATGCATTTTTCAAGTTCTAATTGGGCTAGCATTTCCTCAAGATTGACATGGGATAACCTTATTTGTACTAAGAAGGGGCCAACCTATTTTGGCAATGAAAAAGTAATTATTTTCCTATGTTGACCAAATAGGAAGTGGTCAACTATCAATATATTCTCGATGTATTCCAAGGACATCACCTTGGGTGTGAGGGACGATGGAAGTTTGAAAGGTTCCTATGTGAAACAAAAATCTTGATAATGGTATGATTCAATGTGAGGTATTACTCATCATTTTTGGTATCCTTACTCAATTGCAAGAAGCTCCTCATCTCTGGAAGTACTCTTGGGAGAGGGGAACCTGTTGGATAGTTGGTTTAGATTGATGGGAAATTGGTTTGGATAGTTGGTTTTCATTGATGTCAACCCTTGGAGAGTGATATTGTAGATTGATTTAAACCCTTAGATATTGATTTCAACCCTTGAGTATGTTTGGCATTGCTTTCTAGTATCCCTACAGGTCTCAGTAACGGACCCGAGTTTGGTTGAAGAATAATGTAATGAAGATCAGTGAATTTGTAGGTGAGACTATTCTATATGGATATTACATATCATGTTATTTTCAATGATATGTGGAACACCACATAACTCCTCACAGTTAGAGAGTTATGGACTTGTGAAGTTGGATAACTCTCATGAGTTATCTAGAAGCCCCTAGAAGTTCAAAGAAGTCAATTTATTCTAGAATATCCTAGAAGAAGTTTACTAATCAAAGTAGTTATAAATAGGAGTTAATCATGATTTAAGTTGTTTCAAAAAGAAAATGATTAAAAATAAATTAGTTTCAACTAGAAGTGGTGAGTTTACTATTTATGGATAAAGTGGTTGTAAGTGGACAAGTTGTTAGAAGTGGGTTAGACCTAAAAGAAGGAAGTTTAGTAAAGTTAGTTAGAATATAACCCCTTGAGGAAGCTACCTGGAAAGTACAAATAATAGAGAGATGGTCTCCTATTATCACCTAATGAGCACATTGAATATCTATTATTTTTGAAAAGTGTATTGCAGGTAGTTATTGATACATCTGAAGCTACGCAAGTTTGAGGTTGCGAAGGAGGGTCGATGACGAAAGTTTCGGAGTTGCAGAATTACTGAAAAAACCTTCTTTTTTGAGGTGTACGCAGGCTACAGTGGAAGAATTCATGTAAATACGTGGGATGCAATGGATTAGGGCACATGCATACATAAGTTGAAGAAGATGGGGTTGCATACATTTGGGGAAAATGATGAAATTTTGAGTAGATGAAGATGGCAAGTCTCTAGAGTCTGAAAGAAATCTCCCAGGAAGTCCTACAGAGATCAAGTACAACAAATCTATCTATAGGCATAGATGATTTTAGGTGCTAAATTTCTCCAATGGGACAACTTTCCATGTTTTTTCCCAAAAAATGATTTGCCAATTTCCATTTTTTCTAAAAATGATTCGCCCAAATTCCATAGAACAAAATTATTTTACCTTAAAAATCACCAAAATGTTATAGAATCTATATAAAATCATTAGAAATTTGAATAGTTTTACAAAAATATGGCCAAACATTTTGCATTTTTCATATTAAGAACTAGTAAGATTAGCCCAAGTTTCTACATTTTAATATAAATTTCCATCCTTAAAATTATCCATGTCTACAGGTTCAAAAGGTATGTCATATTCTTATGTGTAGTTGGATATTGTTGTGTACATATGATATGGTTAGGGGAGATTGAGTATTTTCCCTAGTGAGGTTGTGGGTTGTATGGAAATTACTATATGAGCTAGATCTAAAGAAATATAGTGTTGGTATGTTTGATATTAATCATTGGTACATCTTTTTGGTTTAAGTGTTCAGGCATACCTTGCATTTCTTGGTACATGGTTGAAGTTTTTGGTTGTGATGTGTTTTTGAAGTTGTTGGTGTAGTTGAAGGCTACATATCAGTGAGGGTTTGATGTCTAGTCCATTTGATGGTTATTACACTTGATCATGATTGTATACACATGTATGGCACATGACTAGAGAGACATAGATGCACTTGGTTAAAGGATATGTATGATGATGTATGCATAGGGAACAACTATATATTGGACATAGTGACAAGCTACAAGTTGATGTGATAGAGGCAACAAAGTGTCTTAGTTGCAGAAAACTAGAAACCCTAGTTTTTTGGAGGGTGTATGCAGGATAACAAAAGACAGGTCATGTACATACACATGCTACAGTATATACAAGTCACATACATAGGCGTGCTATAGTATAGACAGGTCGTGTACCTACTGGTATATGTTGGAATAGGTTTTTGGTACATGTTGACTATAAATTATTAGCAAATGGTATTATGTAAGGATTTATGGTATTTGGATTATGGTAGTGTGATGTATTGTTAGAGGACTAATTGTTGGATATATTTGTGTATGTCTTTGATATTTGGTTTATGTACATGTTGAGACATATAGTTGATGTATGGTATGTTGATGTTGATATGTATTGATGAGTCATAGTTTGGCTTGTTTATTGACACATTATTGGTACATGTTTAGTGCATTGTTAGAGGCACTTGCCAGTAGTGTTGGCGACACATGATTGGTACATTGCTAGAGGCACTTGCTACTAGTATTGTTGGAACATAGTTTATGGATGAAGTGCCATATATGACTTGGTATACTTTTAGAAGCACATCTTGATCTTGGTACATCTTGTTCATGTTCGTGAGTAGTATTGGGTGATGCACATCTTGGTGATAGTGTGCATATGGTTGAGAGTTCTCTTGGTGATTGATCTTGTTGGTTAGATCTAATTTGTTTGATGAGATTGATGTGCATGATGTGTTATGCATAGTTTATTCACTTTTGATGGTACATGTTGTTTCAATGATTGATGTACATGGTTGATAGTAGAGTTTGATTGGTACAAGTTGATTGATACAGGTTGTGACATGTTGATTGATACATTTTGTTACATGTTGGTTGTATAGGTTGCTCGGTATAGGTTCATAGTGACAGAGGAAAAGTGACAGTGGTTGATTTAGTGATAGTGATCGATTATCTACATTTGGCACTTATATTTCAGGGCAGTAGGATGAGGAAAGGATAGGTGGTTGGAGCCACCTTCCAATTGGATCTATAGAACTAGATATTTGGAGCTTTCTTTAGGTTGGAGCCTGGGAATTAGGGGGTTAGATCCTCCTTATGGTTGGAGCCAAAATATTGGGTGGTTGTAGCCACCTTCCGATTGGAGCCTCCTTCTCATTGGAGCCAAATAATTGGAAGTTGGTGCTTCCTTGAATGTAATTCTTTGACATATAAGAAAAAATTATGTGGTTTTCTCCCTCATTGGGATTCCACGTAAAATACCGGTGTACCGTGTATTGTGTGAATGTGTCTATTATTGTTCATTATGAACTGATGGTTGTTAATGTTTAATATTTAATAATATATTGATGATGAACTAATGAACATTGTTGAATAAGTTAAAAGGATACACATTGTGATTAAAAAGATTAATAAGTGGTATAAATTGATCATTATTGATTCAACCCACCCCCCCTCTTAGTAATCCAACAATTGGCATCATAGCAGGTCCTTTAGGAAACACTTTAACCACTGGAAGGAGATCATGGAATGTACTGAGAAGAGAGTTCCAATGTTTAATGGTTAGTATGGTCTAGAGTATGAGATGTGGAGCATAAGTACAAGAATCCTTTTAGAGGCACATGGATATGATATTTGATATTCAATTGTGATGAGATACAATGCTAGAAAGAAAGAAAAGACTACAACCAACAAGTAATTGAAGAAGAATAAAAAAACTGCAATGGATTTTATTTTGGAATGACTATATGATTCAATTAAGGAAAAAGTCAGTAAATGTTCATCAACTAAAGAAATTTGAGATAAGTTACATGATATCTATTCATCACCCATCACAGAGTCATAGAATTCCAAATAAGATGAAGGTACATAAAATGAAGAAATATGTTCATCATGATAGAAAAATTCAGAAGAAGAGTATGTAATTAACAAAAGTATGTTTTTTCTTCTCTAATTGTGAAAAACACAGACATCTTGAAATTGAATGTCGTAAAAGTAATGAGACATAAGATCTAATTGAAATATAAGAAAATTATGAAGAAAAACTTATCAGTGCTTTAAATGAACTAAAGAAAGAAAGATAAGAAAACAAGTCACTCAAGAAAGAATCGATGAAGAAAAATGAAAGTGTTCAAGGTTCCAAAGAAGCTCAGTAGTTCATAAAGAATTTAAGATCTCAGCTAGAAGAGGCCAGAAGGATTGAAGAAACTCTAGAATATCAAAAGAAATATTTAGAAGCCAAGATTGCAGTAGAAAAGGAAGAATAAAAAAAGAGAGAAAATATAACGACATATCATCTCAAGGAAAGAACCGATGATTTAAACCATCTTGAGGAAGAGTTTGGTCAAGAATAGAGAAGACTCGAAGAAGAAATAATTACATTGAAAATACAACTTGAGGAAGCAAAGAGAACAAAAGAAGTTACGAAGTCTCAGATAATGAAGAAAGAAGAAGAGGTTGAGAACCTTGAAGACGAAGTTGTCACACTAAGAGTCAAAGCAATCAAGGTCAACAAGAATGTTGAAGAGACATAAGCATCCACATCATCAGCTGAAGTACTAGAAAATAAAAATGAAGAGAAGCCAAAGTCTTATGCAAAAGTCATTAAAGGTTTGATGAGGAAGGAAGAATGCAAGATCTTGAAGAAGAAAATTCTAGAAGAAAAAAACACTCAATAAGAAGACTACATAAGAAGATCCTCCATGTTCAAGCCTCAAAGAATATTCAACCATAATGAAAGGTTCCAAAGAAGAAAAATTCATGATCATCCAAGGTGTGAATTCAAAAGGAATACATCAAGCATTACCAAGTATGAAAATTTATTTTATGGTCATTGTTTTTATTGTACTAACTTTGGACATAAGGTTGCAAATTACAGGGCTTATGGAAGAAATGATCAAGAAAGAATTGATTATGTGGCCCCACATTACATTGAATGTTAAAAATTCCATAACTATGGACACATAGAATGTAATTGTAGAAGCATGATTGGTACTTCCATGAAAGAGAACATTGATATTAGATATAATAAAGTTTGGAAAAGAAAACAAGAAGAACATGTGAATATTGACCAGGTCTGAGAGATCACACGATTAGCAATAGTACGAGATGAAGACAAATCTACAGGGAAAAAGGAAATTGTCAGATACAGGAAGGTTTGGATAAGAAATGAAAAACCAATAGAGAACGTGAACAAAGAAAAAGTATCAAGAATCAAAAGACTTGCCATAGTACGAGAAAGACAAGGAAATCAAACAAAAGAAGAACAAGTTTCGAGAATCATATTGTCAGAATCCGCAGTAGAGAAATATCATAATGAAGAGTAGGTAAAGAAAGAATAGGTCCCATAAATCACACTCTCGGAATATATAGTAGTGAAAGATCATGAAAAAATCTATATGCAAAAGGAAAGATGTCAGAATCGAGGAAGAAAATAAGAAGAAAGTAGTCAGAGTTCAGAGAGATGATGAAGATGAAGAGTACATCAAGAAGGTATTTTTCTAATCCACCTAGCTTGGATACTCACAGAAAATATGAATATTAGAAAGGGGGAGTCTATGTAGTAGCTGACATAGATTGGAGAACCATCCTCTGAGCATATTGCAAATTTCAAGTAGAAAGAATCATAGCAGTCAGCTAGCAGAAGTAAAGTATGACAGATTGGTCAGTTGGAAAATTACACTGGAAAAATCCTATGATTGTATTCACACAAAGATATTTGTAATATACCAGATATAAAAAGTATGCAGAACATAAATAAAATGCTAGAAATGGCAGAATAACAATAATATAACCAACATAATCTCCACAATAACACATAAATGATATAAGAACAACAATAGAAATAGCACTTTGATTCAGAAAGAAAAGTTCATGGGCCTCTTCGAGGGGGAAACCTCCAG